>OZ035833.1:3637674-3658915 GCA_964034765.1 Knipowitschia caucasica
ACATGGTCCAAACACATGGTCCAAACACATGGTCCAAACACATGGTCCATACACATGGTCCATACACATGGGCCAAACGCATGGTCCAAACGCATGGTCCATACACATGGTCCATACACATGGTCCAAACACATGGTCCAAACACATGGTCCAAACACATGGTCCATACACATGGTCCATACACATGGTCCAAACACATGGTCCAAACACATGGTCCATACACATGGTCCATACACATGGTCCATACACATGGTCCATACACATGGTCCATACACATGGTCCTACCTGTATGACTGCGCTGAACCAGCACGTGTTCCCCACGTTGCGGATGCCGACGGGCCACTCCTCCTGCCGGATCCAGTCTGTGGGGCTGCTCATGTCGCTCTGGCCTTCACACCGTCTCCTCTTTGAGCGGGCGGCGCTCTCCTCCGCACTGGCCTCCAGAGCTCTGCCATTAAACATCTGATCAACTTCATCATTCAAATGAACTCTACATGAAAGTGGTTTTAGCACTGGTTTGTACCGGTGGAATTCTTTCTCCTCCTCCTGAGCTTTCTGAGACTCCTGCAGACTCAGCTCGATGGCAGCTTGGAGTTCATCTTTACCATGTCCTGAAGGAGGGAACATCAGAGCACATACAATACATTTTAGAACTTCTCTCGTGTCTCATTGATATATAATTCTGTAACTTATTGAAAAACATATTGTCCAATGTAGAACTTGTACATTTCTAATGTTTCTGTCCCTAGTGGCAAAGCACGTGTCGGGAACACGAGAATGTAATCAGGCTAAATACTGTGAAAATGTAACCTTATGTTTCTTTTTGCATTTATAAGTGTACTGATGAACAGCTGCTGCTGTAAATATCCACCAGATTATTGCCAATACCGGATTTACGTCCGTTGTTGTCAGGACCTTCTTGCTGAGTGGTTAGCACTGGAGTTTGCATGTTCTCCCCATGATCACTAGTTCAGGCTGAACGTGTGTGTTTGTGAGAGACTGTGGATCAGCTCTGTGGATGGTCACAGGCTACAATCTGGTTTATTAACAGCTGGTCATTGATACACACTGTCCCAGACAAATAAACTATTATTAATCAATAGAGGAGGGTGTTATGCTCAATTAATCAGATCATTTAAATACACTGCAAATCACTGTTTATTTGAACAAACTCTTTATCAAACCAGTGAAACTACAAAATTTACAAAAAACCTCTTCAGTTTCAAAATGTCGTCATAAAAAAATACTTCTGGGGCAATTTTATCCAGCAGTAAATAAGCTATTGACGAAAGCTGAGTGCTGAGTCTCACCAGGGGCCCCCTGCGGCGCTTCCTCCGGCTCCTGCACTTCTCCGGTCTGAGCCGTGAGCAAACCCACCGCGAGAGCAACGTCCCCTTGACTCGCCTGAAACAGCCACAAAATCACCATCATCACGTCCACTTCATTATTATAACATGTCAGAATCAGAATCAGAATCAGAATCATTTTTATTGCCACGTAAGTAACAGGAGGTCACAGACTAGGAAATTGCTTTGGCTCAGTGCAACAGTCAAAAAGAGATAATAAAAATAAGAATAAAAAACACTTCTAAAGAATAAATTTAAATTTAAAATAGAGTTACAGTTACTTTTTACAATATACAAGTGCACATGGTGCACACAATGTAAGGTGACAGCAGTACAGTGAAGTAAAGTGACGTATGATGGGCAGTGAAGTGACTTTATAAAGGGCGGGGGGACAGGTTAAGAAGTGTTCAAGAGTCCAACAGCAGAGGGGAAGAAACTGTTCTTGTGGCGGGAGGTTCTAGTCCTGATGGACCGCAGCCTCCTGCCTGAGGGGAGTGGTTGGAATAGTCCATGTGCAGGGTGAGAGGGGAGTGGTTGGAATAGTCCATGTGCAGGTGAGAGGGGAGTGGTTGGAATAGTCCATGTGCAGGTGAGAGGGGAGTGGTTGGAATAGTCCATGTGCAGGTGAGAGGGGAGTGGTTGGAATAGTCCATGTGCAGGTGAGAGGGGAGTGGTTGGAATAGTCCATGTGCAGGGTGAGAGGGGTCGGCTGTGATACGACCAGCCCGGCCTCGAGCTCGGGCGACGTACAGGTCCTGCAGCGATGGAAGGCTGCGGCCGATCACTTCCTCTGCAGAGCGCACAATGCGCTGTAGTCCCTGTTTGTCCCTGACTCTGGCTCCAGCGAACCACACGGTGACGGAGGAGGTGATGGAGGAGTTGATGGAGGAGGTGACGGAGGAGGTGAGGATGGACTCGATGATGGCCGTGTAGAACTGCACCAACATCTGTGCAGGCAGCTTGGCTTTCCTGAGCTGCCGCAGGAAGTACATCCTCTGCTGGGCCTTCTTGATGAGGGAGCTGATGGTCGGCTCCCACTTGAGGTCCTGGGTGATGGTGGTGCCCAGGAAACGGAAGGACTCCACAGAGGTGATGGGGGAGTCCATCACGGGGGGTGGGGGTGGGGGGATAGTGCTCTTCCTGAAGTCCACAATCATCTCCACTGTCTTCTGGGCGTTCAGCTCCAGGTTGTTACCACTGCACCAGGACACCAGCCGGTCCACCTCCCTCCTGTAGGCGGACTCATCGTTGTTGGAGATGAGTCCAATGAGGGTGGTGTCGTCCGCGAACTTGATCAGCTTCACGGAGTCGTGGCTGGAGGTGCAGTGGTTGGTGTACAGGGAGAAGAGCAGGGGAGAAAGAACACAGCCCTGTGGGGCTCCTGTATTTATAATCCGAGAGTCCGAGACATTCTTCCCCAGACGCACTCGCTGCTTCTTGTCCGTCAGGAAGTCAGTGATCCACCTGCAGGTGGAATCGGGCACGTTGAGCTGGGAGAGCTTGTCCTGGAGCAGGGATGGCAGGATTGTGTTGAAGGCAGAGCTGAAGTCCACGAACAGGACCCTGGCGTAGGTCCCCGGGGAGTCCAGGTGCTGTAGGATGTGGTGGAGGGCCAGGTTAATGGCGTCGTCTACAGATCTGTTGGCTCTGTAGGCGAACTGCAGGGGGTCCAGGAGGGGGGAGGTGAAGGACTTGAGATGGGAGAGAACCAGGCGTTCAAATGACTTCATGACGACAGACGTAAGTGCTACAGGTCTGTAGTCATTGAGTCCTGTGATCCTGGGCTTCTTCGGGACGGGGACAATGATGGAGGATTTGAAGCAGGCCGGGACATGGCAGGACTGCAGAGAGGTGTTGAAAATGTCAGTGAACACAGGAGTAAGCTCACTGGCGCAGTGTCTCAGAGTGGCCGGAGACACGTGGTCCGGGCCAGGAGCTTTGCGGGGGTGCAGCCTTAGGAAGAGTTGTTTAATCTCTTTAGAGGCTATTGTTAGGCTGGGGGCAGGGCTGATGGGTGGGTCGTTAGAGTAGTGGGGGGTGGGGGAGGGAGAGGGGTCAGGGGCAGCATCAAAGCGACTGAAAAATAAGTTCAGATCGTCAGCTAGCTTGTGGTCGTCAGCACAGGGGGGGGCTTTGGGTTTGTAGTTGGTGATCTCCCGTAGGCCCCTCCAGACAGAAGCAGTATCGTTGTTACCAAACTGCTCCTGTAGTCGTTCTCTGTGCCGGGATTTGGCTGCTTTCAGTTCTTTCCTGAACTGATATTTAGCTGCTTTGTAGCCGCTGCGGTCCCCCTCCCTGAAAGCAGACTCCTTTGCTTTCCTGAGCTGCCGGAGTTTAGCAGTGAACCAGGGTTTGTCGTTGTTATAGATGACCCTGGTCCTTGTTGGAATGATGCTATCCTCACAGAAGTGAATGTATGACGTCACAGTGTCCGTATATTCATCCAAACTATCTGTGGCAGCTCTGAAAAGGTCCCAGTCTGTAGATTCCATGCATGCGCGCAGCTCTTCCACAGCTTCATCAGACCACACTTTGGAGCTCCTCACTGCAGGTTTCGAGAGCTTTAGTCTCTGTCTGTAAGCAGGAACCAGATGTATCATGGAGTGATCTGAGAAGCCGAGGGCTGGCTTGGGAACAGCGCGAAAAGCTCCGCGCACGGTGGTGTAACAGTGATCCAGAGTGTTCTCCTCTCTGGTCGGGCATTTGATAAACTGTCTGTATTTGGGTAATTCCTGGCTCAAGTTTCCCTTATTAAAATCCCCCAGGATAATAATCAGAGAGTCCGGGTATAAGCGTTCCATACACAGTACTTGCTCTGCGAGTGCGCGCTGAGTCTCGCGCGCGTCCGCGCATGGCGGTATGTAAACAGAGGCAAGAATGAATGAAACAATTTCGCGCGGGGAGTAATATGGTTTACAATGAATGAAAAGATATTCCAGAGCAGGAGAGCAGTGCTTGGAGATCACTGTCACATCGTTACACCAGTTTGTATTGACGTAGAAACACAGCCCTCCGCCTCTGCTCTTCCCTGAGAGCGCACAATGGCGATCCGTGTGGAACAGTTCAAAGCCCTGCAGCTCCAGAGCGCAGTCCGGGATCCGCTCATTTAGCCAGGTCTCAGTGAAGCAGAGGACACAGGATGTGGCGAAGTCCTTGTTTCTTCTCATGAGCAGGCTGAGTTCGTCCATCTTATTGCCCAGTGAGCGTACGTTGGAGAGAAAAATGCCGGGGAGAGCTGTGCGCGCTCCTCTCCTCCTAAGACGCACGAGCAGGCCTCTGGCTTTCCCCTTTTACGGGCCCACACTTTTTTGGCTAGAACATGAACTAAATCAGCCGCAGATGCCAAGAAAACAGGCAATAGGTCCATGGGAACGGTGGGTCGGATGTTCATAAGTTCCTCACGGGTGTAGGAACAGCCAGATGCACAGTTAAAAAGTAAAAACAAAAGAAAAAGAGAGCAGCAAAGAGCCATGTCGACCGTACGAGGCGCCATCTTTGTTTTCACACCAATAATAATAATAATAATAATAATCAGTTCAATTCATTTTAGCATAGAACTAAATCACAACAGTTGTCATCTCGGACGAGTTTATTAAGTTGTTGATTCTCCAACACAGATCAGAGAATGATCAGTTCAAATACACGGAAATGTGTTATGACATAAAACAACAAGGACCCAAAAGCAGAACGACAGAATTATAGAATCTAATGAATGCCACAAGAAAAAGAAAAACTAAAACCAACGACAAGACATGGGGGAAAAAACAACAATGTACCGACATCAAGAGCACAGGGTGTAAGTACACACAGGAGAGGGCGGGGCAACACATCAGGGCGGGGCAATACATCAGGGCGGGGCAACACATCAGGGCGGGGCAACACATCAGGGCGGGGCAACACATCAGGGCGGGGCAACACATCAGGGCGGGGCAAATAATCCACATCACAGACAGGAAGTAAAACTCAAACAACAAGAGATCAAAACAAACACAGAGGGAGTCCTTGGTCCAGAGGAAGCGGACGACCGATGTCCATAAAAATTAATAAACAATGATTTAGAGGTTGGTTGGTGTCAAAAACAACTTTGTTTTAGAAGATTTAGAGAACAGAAAAAGACAGGTAAATATTGTCAGTAAAATAGTAATATGTAAAATTTTCATGTCAAGTCATCATTAAATGGCCCTAATCTGTTAAAAGGCATTAATAAAACATGTTCTTTCAAATACTTCTTTAACTGATAACAGTAGTTCAGAGATATTTGAATTTCTAAATTACTTTTCCAGCCTCTAAATCTTGTTATTGTTTTCATTTCGATGTCCCGCCCTCCACCGTTTCACCAATCAGAAAGTCTGTGATCCGGGCGCCAGAACTCACCGCGTGGAGCTAATCTCACTGGTAAAGTACCATGTGGCGCAGAACTAAAAAAGGTCTCGTTATGATTCTCAAATCATTAACGACAAAACAAGGAATAAAACCAGGATTTCTATCTTTGTGAAAAAGGTGTTGGTTATAGATTTGTTGTTGACTAAACTCTTGTCTATTCAGCTGTTATGGTCCCAGCTGGATTCGTCTGCATATCTGGCAACCTGAGTCAGGGAGAGTGGGAGAGGCTGCAGTACCACTGTTGGACACATGTTTACATACGGCTCCTTTAAAGCTCATTATAAATGTAATATTTGAGCATAATTGACTTGATTAGTATTATTGACAAAAAATGTGCATAATTCCAAATACATAGGTCATTTTAGCTTCTGGACCCCCAACCCTCCTGTAGCATCGCCATGGAGACAGGAGCTGTATATACTTGCACACTTTATAGCTCTGTTAGTCAATTATCCCAGTGATGGGGTTCCTGGAGCTAAGTGCAGCTCGTGGCCAGTTGTGTTTCAAAACGTAATGAGTTAGCGCACATGCTAATCCAGCTTCCCGGGGCAAACACAGCCTCTTAATGTTCCCATTTGTAAGAATTAACGATTTGAACAAACTACTGCTGGAGTGTTTACAACTTACTATAGGAGAGGAGTTAAACAGGCAGAATGGATGGTGGACGGTATGGTACTGTCAGCCGTACACTTAGGATCAGTGATGAACTGAGCCCCGATACTTTGGCTCTCTGTATCTGCTGACACTGATCTGAATCCATAACAGCACAGGGACTGAACATTAGAGGTTGGCCGATGGAATGAGTGATGTTTTGAGTTTTCAAAAGCTTTAACCTCGTCTCATTCGGACCGATATGCAAATGGTGTTATGGTCAGGTCGGCTGAGTCCTCCCTGCGGGTCCTGGGCTGCACCAGTCCCTACTAAAATACATGATGGATCTTACTTTGAGCGCTCTGTACAGGACCTGTGGATCCTGGATGCCCGTCACCTCTCTCAGCTGGTTGATCAGAACTTCACTCTTCTACAAACAGAACAAAACAATAAGGTTTGAGATGAAGTCACAACATTCCAAAACATTGTATTTGTGTTTAAAAACGATTTGCTTTGGGAGACTGCAGCCATGGACTCTAGATACTGTAGGACCATGGCCCACACTGGTGGGTGTTGACCAGAACAGATTCACTCTGATGATGAATGTGAAGCCTTTATGTCATGTACTGTGCTGTTCTCATTCTTCAGATGAAAGTTATTCTCAGCCAAAGATAAACAAGTTTGGACGTGACTTTTCCACATTACTGAACCACAAATGAGCCAGGATTGAAATAGGGTCGGAGAGAGTTTGGGCCTTTGTGTGTGTGTGTGTGTGTACGTGTGTGTGTGTGTGTGTGTGTGTGTGTGTGTGTGTGTGTGTGTGTGTGTGTGTATTTTACATTATTTTGAGAATAACTAAATAAATGACATGAAAATCACTGAATGAAAGACTCACACAAACTAGTGCTAACTATTTGCTCAGACGATAGTTTTATGCAGATGTTGCAATCACATTGAAACTACTTTGCAGGAACCATTTTAGTCTTTATCATTAAAAGTCATAATTCTAAAGTCTGTTTTTTTCAGATTAACAAATAATTAGCCATGAAGTGATTAAGTTGGTTCATGTTGTATTGTATCACAAGAAACAATCTTTTAGAACTATTTCAACTTTAATACATTTCTAGTGACCACTTTAACATAGTTACTGCCCTGAGGATCCCGTCCGTGCACAGAGCAGGATTCACCGAAGCCCTCGCCTCAGCACGGTTTACGGATCTAATAGTGACAATATTGAAAACCACAATCTCACAAAAACAATGCACTTTTAAAACCTTGAGTTTATCTAAACCAGGGATGGTAAAATACAGAAGGACTGAACAGATTGTTTGAAGGCCCTGATGTGAAGATGAAAAACCAACTTTTTTCTTTATAAATAATAATAGTAACATGTAAAAAAAATGTCAAATCCATCCATACATCTTCTTCCCCTTAATGCATTTCTGGGTTGGGGGGGTGGCAGTCAGAGCTGCACCCAGTCCACAGAGCACCAGCCCCTCACTGATCCTCCTGCAGGTGCTGAGTCCACAGGAGCTGAGAGCTTTCAGTGGGGGCTTCAGGCAAAGTGGGGTAAAGTGTCTTGCCCAAGGACACAACGACAGCAGTCATCAGTGGGAGTCGTGAAGTAGGTCTTGTGGTGGGCTCAAACCCATGACCTTCAGGCTCTAAGGCCAATGCTCTACCAACTGAGCCACTGTCGCAAAACTTTTGTTTACACTGACAAAAGTAAAATGTTGTGAACAAATCAGAGCATGTTCAACTTGTTAGACATTTGGAAGAAAGTGTGCAGCCAATCAGCTCTCAGCCCAAAGCTGAGTGAGGCGGTGCTGCTCATTTCACTTTTCTGTCTGAAAAGGAAAATCTAAATACGACAGAGACCAAATGGATGGATTTTACACACTCCATATTGTGGTGGTTTTGAAAGTTAGGTACCTTTGCTTTAATGACCCTGGAGGTCTAACCCAAAATGAAACCAGGATCGATCAAGGACCAAGGCAAGATTAAACTACAGGGCTAAATCAGGACTGGTAATGTCATTTTATCACTATTTTAATATTATATTATTATTATATTAGAGTCTATTATGTCACTAGTTTTAATATTCACGTATGTTTAACCTCTTTCACATATTTAGATCGAAAAAGAGATGCCCAGCCTCAGTCAGCTCACTTTCAATCGGGAAACAACACGTGTTACGTAACAAAATAGTTAGGTACCCCAGCTTTAAGTTTAATACTCTTGAATATAAACCGACTCCGACCAAACCAACACTTACAAACAACAGATTTAGAACAAGGAGCTTTTCCCCACACGCTGTAAACAGAATATCTATGTCCACCTCTTCTGTGTAAATAAAATCATACTGGGTTAGCTTCTATATAAAGCAGCAGCAGCAGGTGGGTCATTGGTCCACTCTGGCCCCTCACAGAGGCACTGGACACCAGGCTTATATGGCGAGGGCGGGGGGCTATCTGAGACCCCCTCTTGGATAGCCGCTATTTTGGTGGGCTGACATGGCCACGCAGGCTTCTGTTTATCATTCCTCTCAGCGCGCCTCCTGTCTGACTGACACAGACACCCGCAGGCTCTGAGGCTTCTCTGCAACAAGCAAATGTGAATGGAACGAACAGCAAGAGATCAGTAACGACAGGTTTTGTCACAACACGAACGACAGTCGCATGAATAGATAGAAGTTTTTCTCTGGTTATTCTTTGTTTTTGAGAGAATGGACTCGCACAACCAGAGTAAAGGCTTGAAAGTAGTGTGAATATATGATTAAGAAATTGACAGTATCCTGGAAACTGAAATAATATAGATGTCTTCCTTCTGGTTCATTTGCCAGTGATACAATAGGGACCATGTTATGTCATATAGCAATACCTTATAATTTGCATATCTTGAGGTATACATTTGCATTAAAGCTTTATAGGATGAAAAACGGACTAACTGCACAGAAGTTGGACTGTAAAAAATATTAAAAGCTTATGATGTTCCATTCAAAACACTAAAATAGCATAGCATGAAAAGTAGAGACTGCACTAGTGACTCAAAAGATCTAAGTGTGAGTTTTATACCGATGACCTCTAGAATTTTTGTTGCGGCTACTTCTAACAGACCATTTATTATTTTACATATTTAGGCATTAATCATATAAGCATGTATATTTTCAAATGAGTAAAAATGAATGATTTAACTTTAAGATTGTTTTAAAAAATCTAAATAGACGTAAATATGTTGGGGCTCTGTTTGAAACGGGAGACTGTGACCGTCTCTGGTGTAAATAAAGTTATATTGATGTTAACATGCTGCTGAAAGTCATCCTCACAGCAGATCTGCGGCTCACACACAGGTTAGTTATCGTGAGTTTAGTTAGTTTTGTGTTAATGTTAGTATGTTTTCACACACCATCCTCAGACTCTCACCGAGTTGCTGGAGTTGTCCTCATTACTTTCTGCCAGTTCCGCTCCCATCGCGGCCCCTGGGTCCAGTATCCTTGACTTAGAAGTGTTAGGCCCGTGTTCAGAGTCCCCGCCGTCAGTGAGACGCTTCAATCGGCCTGTGCTGCTCACACAGTCACATCAGCGCTGGTCACTCACTCTTCTCTCCCTGACGCGTCTCTCCGCGACGCTCCGCTCCGCGACGCGACGCGACGCGCTCACGTGAGGGGCGCGCGAGTAAGTACTGAGTTTTGTTTTAAGTCATTGATATTCATGTTGGTACATATGTGGAGGTAAATATTTATTTAATCAAATACATGTACTTTTGTATAGCTCTATATTACAGCAGCAGTAGGAGGACTCAAAGTTGTTGATTCGCCAATATAGATCAGAGAAGAAAAACAGTTGGAATAGAGAAATGCAAACCCGTAGGAGCCATTGGCCCATAGGGAGCAGGAATGACCAATCCTTAAATGATTACAAATGTCCTTAAAAGTGCAGGATTATCACTGTCCTCAGATTGTCCTGCATCAGTAATTCATGAATCTTTGGCCTTTTAGCATAAATCTGAGAGTAATGCAAACATATTACATGCTTAAGCATCGGACACGTTGTAAGAATAATTTGATAGATCTATGTGTCAGTGATTGGCAGCCACAAGTTTATCATGTAGTTGTTATTTTGGTAGTTTATTGTGGAAAAGCAGTATGCAACACCTTTGCAGCGTGTATATGTACATAATATAAGTGCTCCAGACTCTTCCTGATGGAGCAGCAGAGAATCTGTGAAAGGATTTGGTTTTATTTTCACATATTTAGAGTTATTAATTGTTCATTTAATACTAATATCAAATAGGCATCTTTGGTTCCAACTTGGAGATTTTTACCATAAACAAATACCATATTTATTGTATTTGTTTTGTTCCATCCATCTCCTTCCCCTTTATCCATTTCTGGGTCGGGGGTCGCAGTCATAGCCCCTCACTGATCCTCTGCAGGTGGTGAGTCCACATGAACTGAGATCTTCCAGCGGGGGCTTCAGGCAAAGTGGGGTTAAGTGTCTTGCCCAAGGACACAACGACAGCAGACATAAGTGGGAGTCATGAAGTAGGTCCCGTGGTGGGCTCGAACCCACGACCTTCAGGCTCAAAGGCCAATACTCTACCAACTGAGCTACTGTTGCCCCTGTTTTGTGTTGATATCATTTAAATATTGAAGACAGGACATTAGTGAGGGGTCAACTCCCTCATTTTAAAGTATTAATGAAATATTATTGCTAAAGTAAACTAATAATTTTCTTTGCACGTTCATTTATAAATATCATGATTAAAAACTTTTCAGACTGTGATCGACATCATTGAAGTAATCCCTCATTGAGTTTCCTGAGTGGTCTCTATCACAGCATATCGTTTTACCACCGCTGGAAAATCAATGAGCGCAAACACCGTCACCGTCCTGTCTCTGCACGCCGTCTATTCTTCTGGGCCTGTCTCTGCACGCCGTCTCTTCTTCTGGGCCTGTCTCTGCACGCCGTCTCTTCTTCTGGGCCTGTCTCTGCACGCCATCTCTTCTTCTGGGTCTGTCTCTGCACGCCATCTCTTCTTCTGGGCCTGTCTCTGCACGCCATCTCTTCTTCTAGGATGGTCAGAGACATCCCAGAAGACAAATATATCAGAGGATTTTGGATATGAATGTTTAACAGTAGGATGGAGCGGTCTATGGTTTGGCTGCTGCTGGCTCTTCACGGCGCAGGTAAGCACATTCTCCATGACATATTAGTGCCTTAGAGAGCACATTTTATACACAGGACCCACATTAATTTAACACCGCTTGATATTTATGTGCTATATGATTAAATACACAAATGAATCACTTACTTCACAGTCATTTATTTATTTAGTTTCTGCGGAGAATGGGAAAAATTCAAACAAGACAATATTTTTAACATCATTTAAGCAATTCTCAAGATCAGGGTGATTTAACTTAATTTAGTTCATTCATTTGCCATTTGCAGTAAAAAAAAAAAAGTTGAAGTTATAAGTAATGGAATGAATCTGTTCACATAACCACATTTCTTGCGTCTCAAAGAACAAATACTTGTTGCTGCTGATGGAACGACTGTTTGTCTGAAATGTTCTCTTAAACTCTACGGAGAAGTTACTGGTTTGAGGATAGGCGAGATTTATCAACAAAGTTTAGCCCAAAATTGGAACAAGGCAATTAAAGAGTAGCCTCCGAGTAATCTTAATCTTCTGTCCTGCTTCTGAGTCTGAAAAGATCAAGCTTTCATTTGGCACTGTCTACATCGCATCAAACACGTGGATTTTATGGTGTTATTGACGAGGTTTTGAAAATAGGGAGTAGATAGGCGGGGGCGACAGTAGGCAGTGCATTGGTCTTCGAACCTGGTGGTCGTGGGTTCGATTTCCCGCCCTCCTGCTCCCACTGACGTCTGCTGTCATTGTGTCCCTGGTTTAAAACACGTAACCCCACTTTACCTGAAGCCCCCCTGAAAGATCAAGGCTGTGTCTATGGTGCTATGAAGATGGGGTGGCAGCTTGGAAATGGTATGGGACACAAAGTAATTAAAAAACTAGCACACACTGTTTGTAAAAAATCCAATGATATAATAACTATCTCAGTATATTTTGTTTATATTTTGGACATTTTCAAGCATCGTCGTCATTATTTGGCTAACAAAAGACCTCATATTTTTTACTGTGTACGATGTGTCCTCAATCCAACATTTTGATAAATCTGGTGGGATATACAGTAAAACAGCAGGTTGTGTGAGTGGGAATTGTCCGACATAAAAATGAATCCCAGGATCACTGTGTGTCTTCTCCCAGTCCAGGTCTCTGACTGCGTGCCTGAAAAACCAAAGCGTTCGGCCCTGAACCAGCTGACTCGATCCCTGCTCAGAAACTACAACAATGGCGTCCGGCCGGTTTACAACTGGACTACAACGACCACGGTTTCCATCGACCTGATTCTGCAGTCAGTCCTGGATGTGGTACGCCAACGACCCCTTCGTTCAGCCGTCTGGTTTTGATGCTACTCGGGGATAATTATAGATTCAAACGCAACACTTGTTTGTGGAATGTCTGAAGCGATAAGATGTTGGGAATGGAGCTCCAGGCTGGACAATGCTTTACATGGTCTCCTCAGCCGTGTGTGTGTGTGTGTGTGTGAAATGTGTGTAGACAGGTTTGAAATAAAAAATAAATTTTGAAATCTCAGTTGGACGACACTGCAGAGAAGGACAGCAATGATACAAAGGGGTCTAAAAGAGTCATTTTGTTGCCAGATCAAGAGGACTCCAGCTGCTGAAGTGTCGCTAGAAACAGAACAAACTCTGTGTGTTATCGTTTATTTAGTATTATTTTTCATTATAAAAGGAAAAGAGCCAAGACCAGCTAAAATTCACCTAAAAAAAACTGTCAACAGAAAAGAGGACCTCATTCTGCTGTCTGAAACATTTTACAGTGAAGTTACATCATGTCCAATGTATTTTTAATTAAAGATAAACACAAGTTCAGAAAAGGTCAGATACTGTCCCTTTAAGGTCAATAAAAGACAGAAATACAAAAATAGTTACTTATGGATGTTACCTTCTCAAATTAATTGCTTAAAAAATATAATGTAATAATATTAATTTGTTTTATTGACTCAAAAAAAAAAAGAAATCAATATCATTTTTGAAGTTGAAGCCAAACTGAAAAAAAAACAATAAATTAACCAAATGTTTTCACTAATCAGGTTTTTCAGATGCTGCTTTGGTTCAGTGTGAATTCTGCTTCTAAAAATAGATAAAATGATGTAAAGTACAATTCTGACATTATTAAAGTTGTTGAAATCAAAGCATCGCTGCTTTTCACTTGTTTATGTTTTTACTGTGTTTTTACAGGATGGAAAAACCCAAACGATGACGACCAGTATCTGGTACCGACAGGTAAAAACTGAACTGAACTGAACTGAACTGAACTGAACTGAACTGAACAACTGAACTGAACAACTGAACTGAACTGAACTGAACAACTGAACTGAACTGAACTGAACTGAACAACTGAACTGAACTGAACTGAACTGAACTGAACTGAATGAACAACTGAACTGAACTGAACTGAACTGAACTGAACAACTGAACTGAACTGAACAACTGAACTGAACTGAACTGAACTGAACTGAACTGAACAACTGAACTGAACTGAACTGAACTGAACTGAACTGAACTGAACTGAACAACTGAACTGAACTGAACTGAACTGAACTGAACTGAACAACTGAACTGAACTGAACAACTGAACTGAACAACTGAACTGAACTGAACTGAACAACTGAACTGAACTGAACAACTGAACTGAACTGAACTGAACTGAACAACTGAACTGAACTGAACTGAACTGAACTGAACTGAACTGAACTGAACTGAACTGAACAACTGAACTGAACAACTGAACTGAACTGAACAACTGAACTGAACTGAACTGAACAACTGAACTGAACTGAACAACTGAACAACTGAACTGAACTGAACTGAACTGAACTGAACAACTGAACTGAACTGAACTGAACTGAACTGAACTGAACTGAACAACTGAACTGAACTGAACTGAACTGAACAACTGAACTGAACTGAACTGAACAACTGAACTGAACTGAACAACTGCACTGAACTGAACAACTGAACAACTGAACTGAACTGAACTGAACTGAACTGAACTGAACTGAACTGAACAACTGAACTGAACTGAACTGAACTGAACTGAACTGAACTGAACAACTGAACTGAACTGAACTGAACTGAACTGAACAACTGAACTGAACTGAACTGAACAACTGAACTGAACTGAACAACTGAACTGAACTGAACTGAACAACTGAACTGAACAACTGAACTGAACTGAACTGAACTGAACTGAACAACTGAACTGAACTGAACAACTGAACTGAACTGAACAACTGAACTGAACAACTGAACTGAACTGAACTGAACTGAACAACTGAACTGAACTGAACAACTGAACTGAACTGAACAACTGAATTGAACTGAACTGAACAACTGAACTGAACTGAACTGAACTGAACTGAACTGAACTGAACAACTGAACTGAACTGAACAACTGAACTGAACTGAACTGAACTGAACTGAACAACTGAACAACTGAACTGAACTGAACTGAACTGAACAACTGAACTGAACTGAACTGAACAACTGAACTGAACAACTGAACTGAACTGAACAACTGAACTGAACTGAACTTAACTGAACTGAACAACTGAACTGAACTGAACAACTGAACTGAACTGAACTGAACTGAACAACTGAACTGAACTGAACAACTGAACTGAACTGAACTGAACTGAACTGAACTGAACAACTGAACTGAACAACTGAACTGAACTGAACAACTGAACTGAACTGAACTGAACAACTGAACTGAACTGAACAACTGAACAACTGAACTGAACTGAACTGAACTGAACTGAACAACTGAACTGAACTGAACTGAACTGAACTGAACTGAACTGAACAACTGAACTGAACTGAACTGAACAACTGAACTGAACTGAACAACTGCACTGAACTGAACAACTGAACAACTGAACTGAACTGAACTGAACTGAACAACTGAACTGAACTGAACAACTCAACTGAACTGAACAACTGAACTGAACTGAACTGAACTGAACTGAACTGAACTGAACTGAACTGAACAACTGAACTGAACTGAACTGAACTGAACTGAACAACTGAACTGAACTGAACTGAACAACTGAACTGAACTGAACAACTGAACTGAACTGAACTGAACTGAACAACTGAACTGAACAACTGAACTGAACTGAACTGAACTGAACTGAACAACTGAACTGAACTGAACTGAACAACTGAACTGAACTGAACAACTGAACTGAACTGAACAACTGAACTGAACAACTGAACTGAACTGAACTGAACTGAACAACTGAACTGAACTGAACAACTGAACTGAACTGAACAACTGAACTGAACTGAACTGAACAACTGAACTGAACTGAACTGAACTGAACTGAACAACTGAACTGAACTGAACAACTGAACTGAACTGAACTGAACAACTGAACAACTGAACAACTGAACTGAACTGAACTGAACTGAACAACTGAACTGAACTGAACTGAACAACTGAACTGAACGGAACTGAACTGAACAACTGAACTGAACTGAACTGAACTGAACAACTGAACTGAACTGAACTGAACAACTGAACTGAACTGAACTGAACTGAACTGAACTGAACTGAACAACTGAACAACTGAACTGAACTGAACAACTGAACTGAACTGAACAACTGAACTGAACTGAACTGAACTGAACAACTGAACTGAACTGAACTGAACTGAACAACTGAACTGAACTGAACAACTGAACTGAACTGAACTTAACTGAACTGAACAACTGAACTGAACTGAACTGAACTGAACAACTGAACTGAACTGAACAACTGAACTGAACTGAACTGAACTGAACTGAACTGAACAACTGAACTGAACTGAACTGAACAACTGAACTGAACTGAACAACTCAACTGAACTGAACTGAACTGAACAACTGAACTGAACTGAACTGAACTGAACTGAACAACTGAACTGAACTGAACAACTGAACTGAACTGAACTGAACAACTGAACAACTGAACAACTGAACTGAACAACTGAACTGAACTGAACAACTGAACTGAACTGAACTGAACTGAACAACTGAACTGAACTGAACTGAACTGAACAACTGAACAACTGAACTGAACTGAACTGAACTGAACTGAACAACTGAACTGAACTGAACTGAACTGAACTGAACTGAACAACTGAACTGAACTGAACTGAACTGAACAACTGAACTGAACTGAACAACTGAACTGAACTGAACTGAACTGAACTGAACAACTGAACTGAACTGAACTGAACAACTGAACTGAACTGAACTGAACAACTGAACTGAACTGAACAACTGAACTGAACTGAACTGAACAACTGAACTGAACTGAACTGAACTGAACTGAACAACTGAACTGAACTGAACTGTGTGAGGCTTTTTATCACAAAAACAGGGAGATTTTTGTCATTTGTCAAAGAACGCATAGTCTGCTTTACCCCCTGATTCAACTCAATGCAATTTATTCTTGTGTTGCTCGAAATCACAACAGTAGTTTTCTTGGAGGACTTTACAAAACCGTCAAATTGTCCAACACAGATCAGAGAATCAAACAGCTCAAACACAAGAAATGCAATGATTAAAAACTAGGGTGGTCCTCACAGAGGGGTACATTTTCAAATTCATAATATTTCAGCTCTAAACCCTTAAATGTGTTGGAATGGCTGGAACTTTTTCCCCAATTCCAACATTTAGCCATCCATCAATGAAACTAAAGTTAAGACTTATTTTGTCACTATCGCTTACAAGGCAAAAACATCAAACTATGCTGAAGTTTAAAGTGCCTCTCTTTTATCAAATGATCTCAGATTTCTCCTTGGGGATACTTGGTATTATCTCTCAGCTCATCCCTCTCAGGATGAAGGGGTCACAGTAGTGTTAGCTATGCTGTGACTGGGGTCTGGCTGAGCGTATCGGGGGGATGGCGGTTGACCAATGGATTTTTTATCCTGATGAGCAGCTCCAGAAAGTTCTCTTGTATTTTGCAGCCATCATGTCCTCGAGCTGCTTTCCGCTGTGGCTTACACAACGGTCAGGGTCCGAACATGCCACTGTTTAAGCCCTTCCAAGATCGCTGGCAACACATTGACCAGAGACAGTTCGAGTCTATGATGGCCGCCCTCTCCATCCGGCCTGGACTTAGCCAAGGCAGCCCTGAACAAACAGCAGATTTAAATTGCTTGATATCAGTTCTGATGTTAAACTTAAATTCTATTCCGATTTTTATAGTTATATGTTGTATTTATTTTCAGAAAATGAGCGCCCCAAGGGAAATATTTTAAGGTTGAGACAAAAGTTCATGAGGAGAGTTTTCTCAGTTTTTTTCTCATATCAAGGGTTGGAGCTCAGAATGACCAACTTTCTTTTTTAAGGACCACCCTATTAAAAAACACACAGAGCCATTTTCCTCTAGAAAGGTCACATAATACTAAGTTTCATACATAGTCGCCACACTCCATCTGCTTTCTCCCTCAGACGTGGACGGATGAGTTCCTGGTGTGGGATCCTCACGACTTTGACGGCATTACAGAAATCTCGCTCTCATCCGACGCCATTTGGGTTCCCGATGTCATCGTTACAGAATTGTGAGTCTACTTGTGTGTTTTACAGAATATTTTCTTCATATTACAGAACAAATAGATCTCTGGTGTGTACTGTCTGCTCTGTCTGGTGCACACTGGGCTGGTCTCGCACAGTTTTTCCAATGTGGTTTTACTGCAAATGGCAAATAAATCTTGAATCTTGAAAGGAAGTATGAAGCAGGATTACAGACATGGAAAGTCTGCTATTGTAGACAAATCAGACCACAACATGCAGTATTTATCTTATTAGGAAACATGTTTTCTTTCAATTCAATTCTTTTTATTTTTGTACAGCCTTAAATCCCAATCTCGACGGACTTTAAAAGCTGTAAATTTGCCAAATCAGATCTGAGAATCAAGAGGGAGAGATCCGCTCCCACAGATGGACGGGCTGTAGATCCAGTGCTCAGACTGTAGAATGAGGACCCAGGCCACAAGATGCACACTGAGGCTATTTTACATAATATTCTAATTTGCACATACACTTGCCTTACCCCATGGCTAAAATACTCAACATGTTCAGTAGTGCTAAATAATTCCATTAAGATGTTGTGTTGTCCGCAGTGTGGACGACGGGAAGTCTCCTCACATCCCCTACGTCTACGTGGATTCTTCAGGTCTGGTGAAGAACTACCGTCCCATGCAGGTGGTCCTGGCCTGCGCCCTGGACATGTACGCCTTCCCCTTCGACAAACAGAACTGCAGCCTGACCTTCCGCAGCTGGCTCCACTCAGGTCCGTACACACCATCCGTCCAGAATCAGCGGAAACTAGAGATTAGGAGATATATCAGAAGATAAATCCAAGCTATAACATTCGATTTGGGTAATATGTAATAAAATGCATCTAACTAGTTCCTCGCTCTCAAAACAGTTTGGTTTTATCCTTTGTTTTTTATGCATTTTCGGATCACCCTCATTCACTTTTCAGCTCTTAGCTTTTAGTAAAAGAACTACAGCAAAATAAATACATAATAAAGTTTGTCTCTCTGCAGCCTGAGAGAGAATAATAAATAAATAATAAATACTTTTTTGTTAAGAAATCAAATAATTTTCTGTCCACAGAGCTCTATTACGTTTACACACTATTAGGCCATAAAATACTCTATTTTGTTTGTATTTTTTTTACATGCTTAATTTCTACAGAAGCAATGATCTTGTGTGTGTGTGTCTCTGTCTGTGTGTGTGTGTCTGTGTCTCTGTCTGTGTGTGTGTGTGTGTCTGTGTCTCTGTCTGTGTGTGTGTGTGTCTGTGTCTCTGTCTGTGTGTGTGTGTCTGTCTCTGTCTGTGTGTGTGTGTGTGTCTGTCTGTCTCTGTCTGTGTGTGTGTTTGTATGTGTGAGTGTGTGTCTGTCTCTGTCTGTGTGTGTGTGTGTCTGTCTGTGTGTGTGTCTGTCTCTGTCTGTGTGTGTGTGTGTCTGTCTCTGTCTTTGTGTGTGTCTGTCTCTCTCTGTGTGTGTGTGTTTGTGTGTGTGTGTGTCTGTCTCTGTCTGTGTGTGTGTGTCTGTCTCTGTGTGTGTGTTTGTGTGTGTGTGTGTGTGTGTCTGTGTGTGTGTGTGTGTGTGTGTTTGTGTGTGTGAGTGTGTGTCTGTCTCTGTCTGTGTGTGTGTGTGTCTGTCTCTGTCTTTGTGTGTGTCTGTCTCTGTCTGTGTGTGTGTCTGTCTGTGTGTGTGTCTGTCTCTTGTCTGTGTGTGTGTCTGTGTGTGTGTGTCTGTCTGTGTGTGTGTGTGTGTCTGTCTCTGTCTGTGTGTGTGTGTGTCTGTCTCTGTCTGTCTGTGTGTGTGTGTGTCTGTGTGTGTGTGTCTGTCTCTGTGTGTGTGTGTGTCTGTCTCTGTGTGTGTGTGTGTGTGTGTGTCTGTGTGTGTGTGTCTGTCTCTGTCTGTGTGTGTCTCTGTCTGTGTGTGTGTCTGTCTGTGTGTGTGTGTGTCTGTCTCTGTGTGTGTGTGTGTGTGTGTCTGTGTGTGTGTTACAGTGACGGAGATAAACCTGTGGTGGATGAGAGACGCTGAGGCCATTGCTCGGGACAAGAGCCAGTTCATGAACGACGGGGAGTGGGAGCTTCTGTCCATCCCGTCCCACTACAGGCAGCTCCACTACGGGGACAAGGAGTACGCACACATCCACTTCCACGTGAGCTCCACTGACGGACAATGTTAAAGCTAGCACAATGAACCCCAATAGGGAAGTGCTCATGGACAGAGTTTGCTCCAACTTGCTGTAGCTCCTATTGACTTACATAACTCCTCTAGCTCAGTAACCGCATGTCACACACAACATTTTTGGCTTAAAAATATCTGGTTTGGTGGTGTCTGCGATCCGGGAGTTTATATTGTGATATTGTCTTTCCCGTCAGAACAAATGGCCATATAAGGAAATTGGCTCCAGCTATCTTATGTTCAAATTGGCTTCTACCGCTTTCAGCAAATACTATGGGTGACATCAGCCCTCCGTTAGTCTACTGCTTATATACGACCTCTGGTGTGCACAGGCTTGTGAGGAGCTGCTGTTCACTCAAAATACATCAAAACCACAAAGTCTCAGTGACTTGTGTAGTCTCTGTGTAAACACTTGTGTATCAGCGCTACAGCAGTGACTCTCGATAAACATCATGTCTGACATCTCTGCAATCACACGGTCAGCATCGTGAGGTGACAATTGCAGCTCATAACCACCTCACACTGTCAGACACACAATTAAAGGAGCAAAAATCTGGCCAAAAGTGGTATTGCAACTATAGACTGTATATATTAACGGAAGTAGTCACGCCTATCTCCGCCGTTCTAACTAATGAGCCAAAAATTGGGCTTTCATGAACTTTTGGACCATCCTGTAAAGGTGTTTGAAAGGTAAGAAGATGCTACATGGGGGGTGGACCCGGAAGAATAGCATTGGCAGACCTCTGGAAAACGTCTTTACAGGATGGTCCAAAAGTCGCTCTTGGCCCAAAGCTCCGTTCCACATGTGTGTCAATGCTGAGTGTTCTGGACCAGCCTAGTTTAGTCGCTGTGAATTTTTGAAGTATCTCGTTTAAGTGGATGGAGCTGCGCCGGCTGACGCTTGCGCAGATGCGTTTTTTCACAATTTTCTTTAAATACATGGTACTTTACCAGTGAGATTAGCTGGACATGGTGAGTTCTGGCGCCCGGATCACAGACTTTCTTATTGGTGAAACGGTGGAGGGCGGGACATCGAAATTAAAACAATAACA
>OZ035833.1:3658925-3833925 GCA_964034765.1 Knipowitschia caucasica
ACACTACACTGCTATAGTTATTTTACATAAAAAGAGCAGAAGGAAAATATATCGAGATTCATCAAATCCTGTTTTTGAGTGTTTGGTGTTAAAATTGTATGTTATAGTGGATTATACTATTTATCATACATTGTATAGGTAAATTGCAAAACATTAGCACCAAACATCTAAGAGAACTTTGGGGAAAAAAAGACAAAGTCAGTACAATCTGTAAGTAACTGACATCTTTAATAAAAATATATTCAGAACTAAAGTCTTGGGAAGAATGGTCTCAGTGGAAGGAATCAGGAACTTGTGGAACTTAACAAAGATATTAAAGAGTCAAAAAAAGTCAGGTTTTTTAAGAAACAACAAAACTACTATACTCAATAAATATGAGAGTGTTACATAATAAGAAAATCTGGATTTTAATTAATGGTTTGTGTTTTGGTAAAATGTTGTACATAATGTTTAATTAATGGTTTGTGTTTTGGTAAAAGTTTAAGTCCCCCTGGACTGCCACCTTAACGTGGTGGGGGAGTTTGAGTACTCGGATGATCCTGGGAGCTATGCTGTCTGGGGCTTCATGCCCCTGGTAGGGTCTCCCATGGCAGACAGGTCTCGGGTGACGAGTCAGACAAAGAGCAGTCCAGAAGACACCATGGACAGCACTCATACGAAACCAGTGACGTCGCCCGGCATGGCGCAGCCGGGGCCCCACCCTGGAGCCAGGCCTGGGGTCGGGGCTCGTAGGCGAGCGCCTGGTGGCCGGGCCTTAGCCCACGGGGCCCGGCCGGGCTCAGCCCGAATGGACGACGTGGGCAGTCCCTCCTGTGGGCCCACCACCTGCAGAGGGGTCCGTGGTGGCATGGTGCAGAGAGGACTGGGCAGCAGTCGAAGGCGGAGACCTCGACGACCCAGTCCGCACACACAACAGCTGGCTCTCGGGACGTGGAACGTCACCTCACTGGGGGGGAAGGAGCCCGAGCTTGTGGGGGAGGTTGAGCGATACCGACTAGAGATAGTCGGCCTCACCTCCACACACAGCTTGGGCTCTGGAACCCAACTCCTTGAGAGGGGTTGGACGCTCCACTTTTCTGGTGTTTCCCGCGGGGAGAGGCGGCGAGCTGGGGTGGCCATTCTCATTGCCCCCCATCTCAGCCGCCACGTGTTGGAGTTCTCCCCGGTGAATGAGAGGGTCGCGTCCCTCCGCCTCCGGGTGGGGGACAAGTCTCTCACTGTTGTGACGGCCTACGGGCCTAACAGCAGTGCAGAGTACCCGGCCTTCTTGGAGTCCTTGGGAGGGGTACTGGACGGTGCACCGCCCGGGGACTCCGTTATTCTCCTGGGGGACTTCAACGCCCATGTGGGAAACGCCAGTGACACTTGGAGAGGGGTGATCGGGAAGAGCGGCCCCCCTGATCTGAACCCGAGCGGTGTTCAGTTGTTGGACTTCTGTGCCAGTCACAGTTTGTCCATCACGAACACCATGTTCGAGCACAAGGGTGTCCACCAGTGCACGTGGCACCAGGACACCCTAGGCCGGAGGTCGATGATCGACTTTGTTGTCGTATCATCTGACCTTCGACCGCGTGTCTCGGACACTCGGGTAAAGAGAGGGGCGGAGCTGTCAACCGATCATCACCTGGTCGTGAGTTGGATCCGCTGGCAGGGGAAGAAGCCGGTCAGACCTGGCAGACCCAAGCGTATAGTGAGGGTCTGCTGGGAACGTCTCGCTGAGCCCCCTGTCAGACGGACTTTCAACTCACACCTCCGGGAGAGTTTCTCCCAGGTCCCGGTGGAGGAGGGGGACATGGAGTCCGAGTGGACCATGTTCTCTGCCTCAATCGCCGATGCGGCGGCCCGTAGCTGTGGTCGCAAGGTCTCTGGTGCTGGTCCCGGCGGCAACCCCCGAACCCGGTGGTGGACACCGGCAGTAAGGGAAGCTGTCAGGCTGAAGAAGGAGTCCTATCGAGCCATGATGGTTCGGGGGACTCCTGAGGCAGCTGTCCAGTACCGGCAGGCCAAGTGTGCCGCGGCCCGGGCTGTTGCAGAGGCAAAAACCCGGGACTGGGAGGAGTTCGGAGAGTCCATGGAGCATGACTATCGGTCGGCCTCAAAGAAATTCTGGCAAACCGTCCGGCGCCTCAGGAGGGGGAAGCAGTTCTTTGCCAACACCATGTACGGTGCGGGTGGAGAGCTGCTGACCTCGACGGGGGATATTGTCGGGCGGTGGAAGGAATACTTTGAGGTTCTCCTCAATCCCCCCGTCACGTCCTCTGTCTCAGAGGCAGAGGCTGAGGATGCTGGGGCGGATACATCCATCTCCCTGGCTGAGGTCACCAAGGTGGTTGGTAGCCTCCATGGTGGCAAGGCTCCGGGTGTGGATGAGATCCGCCCTGATTATCTAAAGTCTCTGGATGTTGTAGGACTGTCTTGGCTGACACGTCTCTGCAACATCGCGTGGCGATCGGGGGCGGTGCCAATGGAGTGGCGGACCGGGGTGGTGGTCCCTCTCTATAAGAAGGGGGACCGGAGGGTGTGTTCCAATTATCGTGGGATCACACTCCTCAGCCTCCCCGGTAAGGTCTACTCCAAGGTACTGGAGAGGAGGCTACGGCCGATGGTCGAATCTCGGATCCAGGAGGAGCAGTGTGGTTTTCGTCCCGGTCGCGGAACACTGGACCAGCTCTATACTCTCCATCGGATACTCGAGGGTTCATGGGAGTTCGCCCAACCTGTCCACATGTGCTTTGTGGATTTGGAGAAGGCGTTCGACTGTGTTCCCCGGGGTGTCCTTTGGGGGGTTCTCCGGGAGTACGGGGTCGGGGGTCCTCTGCTGAGGGCCATCCGGTCCCTGTATGACCGGAGCCAGAGCTGTGTTCGCATTGCCGGCAGTAAGTCAGACCTGTTCCCGGTGAATGTTGCCCTCCGACAGGGCTGCCCTTTGTCACCGGTTCTGTTCACTGTATTTATGGACAGAATATCTAGGCGCAGCCAGGGGTCGGAGGGGGTCCGGTTCGGGGACCACAAGATTTCATCTCTGCTGTTTGCGGACGATGTTGTCCTGTTGGCTCCAACGAACCAGGACCTGCAGCATTCACTAGGACGGTTTGCAGCCGAGTGTGAAGCGGCTGGGATGAGAATCAGCACCTCCAAATCTGAGGCCATGGTGCTCGACCGGAAAAAGGTGCCCTGCCCTCTTCAGGTGGGTGGAGAGGTCCTTCCTCAAGTGGAGGAGTTCAAGTATCTCGGGGTCTTGTTCACGAGTGAGGGAAGAATGGAGCGTGAGATTGACAGGCGGATCGGTGCAGCGTGCGCAGTGATGCGGTCGCTGTATCGGACCGTTGTGGTAAAGAGGGAGCTGAGCCGAAAGGCAAAGCTCTCGATTTACCGGTCAATCTTTGTTCCCTCCCTCACCTATGGTCATGAGCTTTGGGTAATGACCGAAAGAACGAGATCGCGGATACAAGCGGTCGAAATGAGCTTCCTCCGCAGAGTGGCTGGGCGCTCCCTTAGAGATAGGGTGAGGAGCTCAGTCACACGGGAGGAGCTCGGAGTAGAGCCGCTGCTTCTCCACGTCGAGAGGAACCAGTTGAGGTGGCTCGGGCATCTGTTCCGGATGCCTCCTGGACGCCTCCCTGGGGAGGTGTTCCGGGCACGTCCCACCGGGAGGAGGCCCCGCGGAAGACCTAGGACACGCTGGAGGGACTATGTCTCTCAGCTGGCCTGGGAACGCCTTGGGGTCCCCCCGGACGAGCTGGAGGAGGTGTGTGTGGATAGGGAAGTCTGGGCGTCTCTGCTTAGACTGCTGCCCCCGCGACCCGGCAACGGATAAAGCGGAAGAAAATGGATGGATGGATGGATGGTTCAGTATATACATGATTATGGATATAGGTTCAGTATATACATGATTATGGATATAGGTTCAGTATATACATGATTATGGATATAGGTTCAGTATATACATGATTATGGATATAGGTTCAGTATATAAATGATTATGGATATAGGTTCATATATAAATGATTATGGATATAGGTTCAGTATATAAATGATTATGGATATAGGTTCATATATAAATGATTATGGATATAGGTTCATATATAAATGATTATGGATATAGGTTCAGTATATAAATGATTATGGATATAGGTTCATATATAAATGATTGACAGCCCTTGGCATGACTCGATTGGTTAACATAGACGGCATCGAGGATTCTGAACTATAGCTAAGAGAAGGGAAGGCGGGACTTACCCGTAATATTAGAATTAATAAAATGACTTATTTTATATCATTATATTAAGGCCAGGAGGTCAATTTAACACATTTCTTAAAATTTGTAATTCATTTAGAGTTACAGACTATCATTTTAATGAGGTATTTTAATATCAGAAAACTATGTACATGAATATGCAGAGACTGTTTTATAACCTGATTTTCAGCTTTAGTGGAAAAAGTGACATTTAAGTTCACAGCCTCTCACCAAACTTTTACAGCGTCATTTACTCAAACATTACACGCTTCATCTCCAGGTGACACTGGGAATTAGAATGTTGTTCATTCACTTGCTGTAATTCATCTTACAATGTGAAAAATCATCACGCACAAAGTGAAATCATCGTCTCACAGCTGTAAAAACCCCAAATAAAACATCTCAGAAAATTTGAATATTTGTAAAAATCACATAAAAAATGTCCCTTTGCTTATAATGAGTCTAAATCAAATATTGGGTTCACATTTTTAGTTGATCTACAGAAATAAATTAGCTTTCAAAGGATTTTCTCCCAGATTCACCTGTGACACTGTGAACAACACATAACTAAGACAATAAAAGCAGATACCAGCAGATAAAAACAGATACCAGCAGATAAAAGCAGATACCAGCAGATAAAAGCAGATACCAGCAGATAAAAACAGATACCAGCAGATAAAAACAGACACCAGCAGATAAAAGCAGACACCAGCAGATAAAAGCAGATACCAGCAGATAAAAACAGATACCAGCAGATAAAAACAGACACCAGCAGATAAAAGCAGACACCAGCAGATAAAAGCAGACACCAGCAGATAAAAACAGATACCAGCAGATAAAAACAGACAACAGCAGAGACGGACCATGGACGTTCTCCTTAATGAATGTAAAAGTATTCATACCCGTGCGTGCGGCCGCGGCTCCACACAGCGCCGTCAGCAGACCCCAGATCAGTGTCGTCCTCATGGTCCTGCTCTGCTCTGACCAGCCTCAGGACGTCCCATCACCCTGACCCCTCTGCCCCTCTGCCCCGCTGCCCCGCTGCCCCTCCCCGCCCCACCAGGCTGCGTCACTCTTATAATTCAATCATTTATAACAGCGGTTCTCAAAGGAAAAAAGAAAAATGAAAGGCTTTTGCTGGATTTCATCTATTATTTTGGAAAGGTTTTATATCACGCTTTTTTGCAGTGTCACATGGTACGATTTCATTCACTCTATACACAGTGGGGATTAACTACAACTGTAGCTTCAGCTGTACCTTTGGCCTCTCTTATGAATTGTGTGTAGTCAGAAAACTTCCAGATTTAATTTTTGTATTTTCTGAGATGTAGGAGCACTAAAAACACGAATAACTAGTGCTTATTTTTTATTTCTAACCCATAGTTTTTCATGTTTATTATTATAGGCCGTTACCAAGCAAGCATCAGATACATGGACTCAGAAAGGATCTGTCAAATGGTTGAAACTAATAAAGGTTTAAGATCATAAGAAATATTAAAAACAGAATAAAAACTGTTCCAGGTGTTCTCTGCATGAATCTGTTGTCTTTACGATAAACAAGATTATATTTGTGTTTTTTGTTTTGCTGCACACTCTGGTCCTACACACAACAGTGACGAAGCACTAGTTCACGGGAAGATGTGGACAATAATATTTATATTATTTGTATTCATTTTATATTTATAGGAATAGGAATTGTTTATTTCTTTCTTCTTCATATTATTTTGTTGTTGTTATTTGTTGACTGCAATAAAAAAAAGATAAGTAAACAGATAAAATAGATAAAATAAATAAAATAAATAAAATAAATAAATAAAATAAATAAAATAAATAAAATAAATAAAATAAATAAAATAAATAAAATAAATAAAATAAATAAAATAAATTAAATAAATAAAATAAATAAAATAAATAAAATAAATAAAATAAATAAAATAAATAAAATAAAATAAAATAAAATAAAATAAAATAAAATAAAATAAAATAAATAAAATAAAATAAATAAAATAAAATAAAAAATAAATACATTTAATACATTTTTAAAAATACATAAAATAAAATTCAGCTGAAACGCTGCTTCTCCATGTTTAGTTAATCCCATCTGCTGTAGTCTGCGCTCCCTTCTCACAGTATTTTCCGTCTCAGATTGTGCGTGTGTTCCCAGAGCATCACTGGCTGTAAGTGATCCAGTGCTGGGAGCGGCTCAGTCTGACTTAACCACATTAGGATGGATGTTTGGGGATCCGAGCTCACGCACGGCTCGCTTTGATACTCTTATCTGGACTATTAGGAACCCAACCGGGAGCAGGGACCGGCAGCTCGCCTCTCCATGGAATGTATTGATCTGTTTTTTCAGATTAAAACATGAATACAATATCAGAGCGTTCGGGAGAGAGGAGAGTTATGGGAATTTATCTCCTGTGTCGGATACGGAGGGCGGTAATGTCGTTTTATCCAAACAGTAATGGCTTGTTTGAGCGGGAGTTCTCGCTGGGGTGGTATGAGAGTGTTTTATTCAGCTGTGTGATTGTTTATTTAAAGTTTGTGTAAAGAAATGCAGCAACGCCTTTCATAGTAAAAATGAATGCCCTAAACTTCAGGTCTCATGCAAAGACCTGATTCTGAGACTGGAAAAAGTAAAAGTATTGGCGTTGGTGTGATGTGTTTAGCTGTGTTTAGTCACACTGCTACTACTTTAACAGTATTAACAGTATGGATATATGCAGGGCTGGACTGGGACAAAAAAACGGCCCGGGCATTTTTTCCTTCTTAGCGGCCCAAAAACAAAAAAACGGACACAAAAAAACTAAAAACAACATCTATCTGGAGCCGCAAAAAAAAGCGTGTATAAGGCTTATATGAAGGTAACGGGCTGAAGCTGCATTAGCTACATTAGCTACCTTAGCTACATTAGCTATATTAGCTATATTAGCCTAATATCTAAATGACAAAGTAAAGGCTACAAATCATGATTATCAAATGTGTATTTTCATTGCAGCGTGTCCTGGAAAGAATGACGCACCACGTGACGACTCTGCTTTAAGTTTAACCTTCATGCAATTGTACAAATACAGTAAATAAATCTGCTTTTTGGCTCCGAGTTCACCTGCATCACTGTCTGTTCATATCGATCACATCACAGGCTGAAGTTTGCTGGAGGTGAATGTCCTTAATGGCCTTTTCTTTCGCCGTCTTTGCGAAGGTATTTGAAGTCTGAAAATAGGTGCTCTGACTTTATGATGAATGAATCTTTCAGTGAACAGTGTTTAAAGCTTCATTGTTCCTCCTGTTGCAACAAAACTTTTCATTACATCGCAAACATGAAGCAGTCCTTCCTCATTGACTGAAAGCAAATGTTCATTATCATTCTTAGTCCAGTCTTATCGACTCTCTCTTTATCTTTGGGCACACACAGTCTATAATGCACACACGCCGGTTTGTTTACAGCAGCGGCCGCCTGGCACGGGCCGCGTCACAGGATATGACGCACTACGTTGACAGAAATGTTTAAATTGAATATTACTTATACAAGTTTTTGCAGAATTGAAAAACGTCAATAATGTTTTTCCTCCTACAAAAACCACATTCAAACTAGAAATAAAATATAGCCCTCACACTCCATTTTCAGACATTTTTGAAAAGGCTCCAGGAGCCACTTTAGGGGCACTAAAGGTTGCCGACCCCTGGTTTATACAGTATGTGGAAGCAAATACTGTAGAGGATCAGGATGTCTACAGTTTCAACAATAAAACAAAGTACAATAGTCTACATTAAACAGAGTAATAAAAATGTCTCAGAGTGAGGGAGGTGGACACAGACAATACTATTGTTTGTTACAGGGATGAGAATTGGTAAACAT
This sequence comes from Knipowitschia caucasica, assembly GCA_964034765.1. NCBI lineage: Eukaryota > Metazoa > Chordata > Actinopteri > Gobiiformes > Gobiidae > Knipowitschia > Knipowitschia caucasica. Next base: position 3,667,022 of record OZ035833.1, read on the forward strand.
TTATGAAATGCATATTGTCAGCCATTAGCTGGCTCTAAATCTGTTTAATCTGTTCACAACATTTTATTTTTGGGCTCAAACATCAACTTTTAATGCAAAGGAAAATTTAGGTACCCGAGCTTTAATTTTGAGGAGAGGGGAGACGCGGACTGTTTTCTGCAGCGGTGTATTTATTGGGTGCACAAATTACGCAAAGACATGCATGGTCCTGTGCGCGTTTATGGTCTTGGGTACATGGTCACGTTGCGGCTACGCGCTCACCGTGTTGTGTTGTGAGCGGCTCCCATTGAGCGGTTCCTGCGTCCAGCTCAGAGCCGCTGGATGCGGGAACACTGCGGCCGCTGAGGTGGTGGAATCCCGTTCGAGTACATACAGCAGGTGCCCCGCGGACACGCGCGCTCCCCTCGAACATTTCTCAACGGATTTACACTTTTCATAAACATGTGTTTTGTATGAGGCAGACAGACCGGCCCAAATATGGGCATCGGCCCTTCTGGCATTGCCCGGTACGCCCGATGGCCAGTCAATCAATCAATCAATCTTTATTTATAGGGCGCTTTTCCTGCACAGGGCAACACAAAGCGCCTCACAGTCCACACCACACAATGCACAAATCATCACCATTAAAATACAATTAAAAACACATATGTAATTAAAAAGCATTAAAATCACATAAGTAATTTAAAAACATAAAAATCACACAAGTAATTAAAAACAATAAAATAGTTAAAAACACAAAAAGTTACAACAATAAATAACAAGGTGTGTTAAAAAGATAAAATTCTCTAGTTGTATGCACGGGAAAAAAGAAAAGTCTTTAACATGGATTTGAACATTGACAGAGAGGCAGCCAGTCTCACATCCTCAGGAAGACTGTTCCAGACTCCAGCTGCATAAATCTGAAAAGCAGCCTCCCCCTGTCTAGTCCTGACTCTGGGCACTAACAGGAGTCCCGTCCCTGCGCTCCTCAGAGTCCGGGCTGGTTCATATGGGACTAGCATATCATGGATGTACTTTGGTGCAAGGCCATGGAGAGACTTGTACACCAGGAGAGCTGCTTTAAAGTCTATCCTCTGGGCCACGGGAAGCCAGTGCAGAGACCTGAGGACCGGACTAATGTGGTCGTACTTCCTGGTTCTAGTCAGGACTCGGGCTGCAGCATTTTGAATATAGTCCAGCCCTGGATATATGTGTACAGTATATATTCTAATACAAGGTTTACTTTAGAATGCGCTGGAAACAGCAGCAAATCCTGAGCAGCTCTGAAGCAGTTGTTGTTTGGCCTTTTATAATCGTTGTTTTTCTTATTTTTTTAGCTGTTGCTGCTTCACCTGCTGCTGTGGCCTATAAAGTGATGTTGCTTCATTATTGATATTAGTAACTTTTAGAATCATACACACACACATATATATATATATATATATATATATATATATATATATATATATATATATATATATATATATATATATATATATATATATATATATGGCAGTCCATATATATATATATATATATATATATACTGTATATATACAATATACTGTATATATACTATATACTGTATATATATAATTTTTTTGTTATTTTTATTTATTTACCACTCACCCTTGGCCCTCCGTGGGCGGTTATCCCTCTCTAAGCTCGGGTCCTCTACCAGAGGCCTGGGAGCTTGAGGGTTCTGCGCAGTATCTTTGCTGTTCCTAGCACTGCACATTTCTGGACCCAGATGTCCGAGGTTGTTCCAGGGATCCGCTGTAACCACTCTTCTAGCTTCGGGTCACTGCCCCGAGTGCACCGATCACCACGGGCACTACTGTGACCTTTACCCTCCAGGCCCTCTCACTACTGTCACCTTTACCCTCCAGGCCCTCTCCAGCTCCTCTCTGAGACCTTGGTATTTCTCAAGCTTTTCATGTTCTTTTTTTCCGGATGTTACCATCGCTTGGAATTGCCACGTCCACCACCACGGCTGTCCTCTGCCCTTTGTCCACCACCACGGCTGTCCTCTGCCCTTTGTCCACCACCACGGCTGTCCTCTGCCCTTTGTCCACCACCACGGCTGTCCTCTGCCCTTTGTCCACCACCACGGCTGTCCTCTGCCCTTTGTCCACCACCACGGCTGTCCTCTGCCCTTTGTCCACCACCACGGCTGTCCTCTGCCCTTTGTCCACCACCACGGCTGTCCTCTGCCCTTTGTCCACCACCACGGCTGTCCTCTGTCCTTTGTCCACCACCACGGCTGTCCTCTGCCCTTTGTCTACCACCACGATGTCAGGTTGGTTCATTACCATTCGGTCGGTCTGTATCTGGAAGTCCCACAGGATCTTTGCACGCTCATTCTCCACCACCTTTGGAGGAGTTTCCCACTTAGACCTTGGAGTTTCCAGCCCATACTCTGCACAGATGTTTCTGTACACTATGCCATATACTATATATATATATATATATATATATATATATACATATATATATATATATATATATACAGTATATAGGTTCATAAAGTGGTGATGGCGTGTTGTTTCTGCGGGGGGGTGGGGGGTGCACGCCTTGCATTCAGTACGTTTAACAAAATAACTTAAATATGCCACCATTAAATATAATAAATCATGAAATACGTCAACATTTTTATTAAGTAAACAATAATTTCACACAAGTCTCCTTTAAGGTAATAAAGAAATATTTTATTTATAATATCTTATTACAAAAAAGGATGTGAACATAACTTTTGAGGAGCAGACAGAAGCTTGATTCAGACACTGATAAATGTATTAGTGCTATATCTCAGTCTGATGGATGAGTGACATGTTCAGGCTCAGCAGTTCTCATTGTACAGTCTGACAGCAAAGAAAGACCTATGGAACCTCTCCTCTCCACAGCGAGAATAAGTCTGTCACTGAAGTAAAGTTAGTAATATTTATTAATATTCACAGACCAGAATCACAAAGCGCTTAAAACAGTTGTTGTTTTGAAGCTGCTCTCCAGAGCAGAGAGAGTGTCCTGCAGGGGGCGACAGTCATGGTCCAGCATAGATGTTAGTTTGTCCAGGACCCTCCTGTCCCCCACCTGCTGCACTGTGTCCAGGGAACAGCCCAGGACTGAGCTGGACTTCCTGATGACCTTGTCCAGCTTCTTTCTGTCCCTCTCTGTGATGTTGCTGCTCCAGCAGAACACACCGTACAAGAGGCTGATGCCACCACAGAGTCATAGAAGGTCTTCAGGAGTGGCCCCTGCACTCCAAAAGACCTGAGCCTCCTCAGCAGGTAGAGGCGGCTCTGGCCCTTCTTGAAGAGGGCATCTGTGTTCTAATGTAATCCATTTATTATTAGTGCACCCAGTTTAAGTTTGCATTTACAATAGACATGTGAATCATTACAATTGACATTTAAAAAAGAATATACATTATTTTTAGCAAGAAAAGCAAATATTAATGCATGGCTTGTATTTTGTTTTAAAAGGCAGAAAACTGCCCTAAGTGTGATGTCATAGTGGCAATGACATCATATTATTACAGGGCTGAGACAGAGGCTTTTAGACTATTTTCACCAGTATTTGTTTAATAAGTGTCTGATATGGGTGTGGATCATGGATCTATTCTAATAACTGGATAGGGTCTTACGAGCTTGGAGCTGGAGGACCCATGTGCTCGGGGATTCTCGCAGTACTGAGGACTAAACCAGACTAATTAACGTGGGCTACCCAGAAATTTTCCCCATAGAACTCGATGTAAACTAAAACAGCTCGACCTCAGCTGACAGAGAACCTACAGCTTTCATAAAGGTCGGATCTTGTGGGGATGTTAGTGTCCCCTTGTCATCCTGAACTCTTTTTCTTCTTAAATCCTTCAGTTTTGTTTAAATCCACACTTTACTGCCACAAACTCTGCTGGTTTGGCTCTCGCTCTAACTTCCGCTCTGATGAACTGCTCTGATTGGTCAGAGCGCAGCCGAGCCCCTCTGTGCACGTGCATGAGAGCCACACGCGCGTATTTGCCACAATGCATCATGGGAGCTCGTCCACTGCACAGAACTGGGAGGACCAGACGATGCCCAAATACATGCGAGTTCCGGCGCCCGTGCCGGCACATGCGCCACAGAGCACAAACATTCATTTGAATACGGCGCCATCTTGGATCACCGGGGCTTGGTGTGGATTAGCTTGGTCTTAGCCATCCGTAAACTCTTGTAAATTATTATTTCCGCACATGTATATCTGGGCCTGCTCCCAGTGTCTGCAGTGACATCGGTTGAATCCCCTCCGACCATTCAGCGAGCAGGGGAGTTTGTGACGAATTAGCTGGTTATAGTTTGGCAATGGCGGCGAATGCGATAGTAAAGTAATCCGTTCTGGTTTGGCTCCAAATAAAAAGAAATTGAAGCTGGAGCAAGAGGAATGTTTAGCAAATGTCATTGCTGCAAAGATTTTGTGGCTCTACTCCCCACAGGCTCCGTTATGGCGCATTCAGACCGCTGACGCTGGAACGCCGACGCTGGAACGCCGACGCTGGAACGCCGACGCTGGACCGCCGACGCTGGAACGCCGACGCTGGAACGCCGACGCTGGAACGCCGACGCTGGAACGCCGACGCTGGAACGCCGACGCTCGACCGCCGACGCTGGACCGCCGACGCTGGAACGCCGACGCTCGACCGCCGACGCTGGACCGCCGACGCTGGAACGCCGACGCTCGACCGCCGACGCTGGACCGCCGACGCTGGAACGCCGACGCTGGAACGCCGACGCTGGAACGCCGACGCTGGAACGCCGACGCTCGACCGCCGACGCTGGACCGCCGACGCTGGAACGCCGACGCTGGACCGCCGACGCTGGAACGCCGACGCTGGAACGCCGACGCTGGAACGCCGACGCTGGAACGCCGACGCTGGAACGCCGACGCTGGAACGCCGACGCTGGAACGCCGACGCTGGAACGCCGACGCTGGAACGCCGACGCTGGAACGCCGACGCTGGACCGCCGACGCTGGAACGCCGACGCTGGAACGCCGACGCTGGAACGCCGACGCTGGAACGCCGACGCTGGAACGCCGACGCTGGAACGCCGACGCTGGAACGCCGACGCTGGACCGCCGACGCTGGAACGCCGACGCTGGAACGCCGACGCTGGAACGCCGACGCTGGAACGCCGACGCTGGAACGCCGACGCTGGAACGCCGACGCTGGACCGCCGACGCTGGAACGCCGACGCTGGAACGCCGACGCTGGAACGCCGACGCTGGAACGCCGACGCTCGACCGCCGACGCTGGACCGCCGACGCTGGAACGCCGACGCTGGAACGCCGACGCTGGAACGCCGACGCTGGAACGCCGACGCTGGAACGCCGACGCTGGAACGCCGACGCTGGAACGCCGACGCTGGAACGCCGACGCTGGAACGCCGACGCTGGAACGCCGACGCTGGAACGCCGACGCTGGAACGCCGACGCTGGAACGCCGACGCTGGAACGCCGACGCTGGAACCGCCGACGCTGGACCGCCGACGCTGGAACGCCGACGCTGGAACGCCGACGCTGGAACGCCGACGCTGGAACGCCGACGCTGGAACGCCGACGCTGGAACGCCGACGCTGGAACGCCGACGCTGGAACGCCGACGCTGGAACGCCGACGCTGGAACGCCGACCTGGACGCCGACGCTGGAACGCCGACGCTGGAACGCCGACGCTGGAACGCCGACGCTGGAACGCCGACGCTGGAACGCCGACGCTGGAACGCCGACGCTGGAACGCCGACGCTGGACCGCCGACGCTGGAACGCCGACGCTGGAACGCCGACGCTGGAACGCCGACGCTGGAACGCCGACGCTGGAACGCTGACGCCTCGCGCACCAGACTCACATTCTCTGATTTTCAAACGCAGGGGTCTTCAGACCAGAAGTCCTGGGCGGAAGTGGCGGAAGTAGCGGGCGGACTTTGATGCTAACGGAGTAAAGCTAGCGGCTTTTTGTGTAAAGTTCTTCTCCGATAATGCAGCGTCTCTGGGTCCAGAGACCTTCACAGACTTTATTTAACAGCAGTATGTGTTCACAGAGGTGCGCCATACGTTTATTTTATTATTAAACGGTACTTCCGCATCGGCGAACACACTCAGAGAAGTTGTATACAACCACGGGAGCATGAAATCTCATAAATCCACAAGCACACTGTCAACCCTGGTTTAGTCCTGGTGTAGCTCCTGTTTTGGCTGTTTACAGTATGTTCAGTCTTCTCGCTCAGACACTAATGTCCCCGTGACTACTTTGCGGCTCTCTGATTGGTTGCTGCACAAGAGTCCCGAGGAAACGTCCAGCAATGTTTATCTCCTGCGTGCGTCAATTTTCCGCTCCTGCACCATCGTCTGAGTGTTCATCCCGAGACGCACATGCAGTTCCACGCTCAAACGTGCATCACCGTTGACTTTGATTTGAAAGCGGCATTAGTGGCAAAGGAGATGGCTAAAGCTAAGCTAAATGCTAAAGTTAGGCTAAATACTAAATGCTAGGGACTCACTCGGGCGCGTTACATACGTCACGGTAAACACAGACCAGATTTCAATCTGCAAAAGGAGTTAACACCTACCACCTGCTAACGGAGCTCAATGGAGAAAATCCAGACCTTCGTACGAAAAGAAATTTGTACAATGGTGTGATAAGACCAGGCTAGGTGTGGACTGATCTACAACCAACTCCATGAGAAAACAATGTTGTAACAGGGTTAAAAGATTGAAGAAAAATGAAACGGGTAATTTAGCATAAGTCGTCTCCTTCATCACAATCTGCACATGTTTATTGTAAAGAGAGAGAGCGGCTCAGGCCCTGCTCCAGCCGGCCCACAGCAGCAGCAGAGTCCCCGTGTACAGGCAGAACAGCAGCACGTAGACCCTGAAGAGCAGCACGTCCAGCTTCAGGCACAGAGCTCTCCACTGCGCCTGCACCGAGCCCTCACTGTCCTGCTCTGACACGGCCCTGCGCAGGACCACCAGCTCCTGCAGTAACCAGTCCAGGCCAGAGGGGGCGTCCTGCGGCGGGGAGAGGGAGAGCAGGTCCTCCTCCAGAGAGCCCTCCAGAGAGTAGTCTACACAAATACATAGACACACACACAGACACACAAATACACACACACATACAGGCAGGCTTGCACACACGCACACATACACACATGCACATACACACATGCACAAATACACGCACACATACACGCACACACACACACGCGCACACATACACGCACACACACACAGACACACAAATACACACACACATACAGGCAGGCTTGCACACACGCGCACATACACACATGCACAAATACACGCACACATACAGGCACGCACACATACACACATGCACAAATACACGCACACACACACGCACACACAATACAAACAAACATACACGCACACACACACACACACAAACACGCACACACACACAAACACGCATGCACACACACAAATACGCACACACACACACACAAATACGCACACACACACACGCACACATACACGCACACATACACGCACACACAAATACAAACAAACAAACACATACACGCACACACACAAACACGCACACACACACAAACACGCATGCACACACACAAACACGCACACACACACACAAACACGCACACATACACGCACACACACACACACACGCACACATACATGCACACACAAATACAAACAAACAAACACATACACGCACACACACACACACACAAACACGCACACACACACAAACACACAAAGACACACACACACACACACAGAAGCATTAATCTGCTGCTTCATGATGTTTTATATTCATACAAAGGAAAGGTCTCAGATCTGCATTATTTGTGTATAGTTTGTCTTTTGTGATCAAATGGTTACTTTTCTGTACTTTTAACATTTCCTCTGATACAAAGGTTTACAGGAGGACACCGCCCTCTGCACTTTTAAAACAAAACTCTCTGGTCTTATTGGACGAGCACGTGTCACCAGAATGATTGACAATCGGGAGGGGACCAATAGTCTTGACGATCCACCCGGGAGTAGAAAACCCTCCTACGTAACTTTAATAATATAACTTTGGTGTTTTTCTGTTACTCAAAGACACTTCACATGGAATTGTTCATTCATTTCACTGACAAAAAATGATAAAATATGAGGTAATAAATGCCTAAATGTAGTGTTTTTCATCTTGTGAGTACATTCTGACCATAATGGGGACAAATCTTGGTTCAAGAATTTTTGCATTTTTTTTCATTCAAAGGAAGACATTTTTTGTATCTTTTTAAAACAAGATAATTGTTTTATAGTTATTCTCTAGAGAAAATGCCAGTGTCTACCCAACAGGGTAAAAAACATGAATAATACCATGAATTCCATCTAACTAGTTCCTCACTCTCAAAACAATTTTCACTTTTTATTTTTATTTTTTTTAACTAATTTGAATTAATAAAAAATAACAATGGAAAATCATTTTGGGTCCACTAAAAAGGATCTCTCTGCTGCATATTTTGACACCTCTGGTCCAACTCTATATTATATCTATAATTAAGATTCAGATTAAGATATCCTTGAATCCACAGTTACAAAACAGAACATATAACATTTCTGACTGTAGAAAAATAAAGAAGCAAGTGTGAAATGCTGTATATTCAAGTGGAAGAAATTATAATTTATGTATTAATCTGTAAAATTTAGCAGCATGAGGGTCTGGGACAAAGCGGGTAATAACGTGACAGTGGACTTTAATCTAATCTAATTGTGCATTGCCCCGTTTAGTAATTTTATTTTTGAAAATACATGAAGTATAAAAGCATATCTGATGAAGTAGAAGTTACATTTTGCAATAATTGATTTTACTGCTGAATCCACGCACTCACCGTCCTGCAGCTGCTCCGTGGGCGGGTCTGTGGATATGAGAGCGCCCCCTGCTGTCTGTGCGTATGCGTGCAGCAGACAGGCCGACAGCGACATGTCCCTCACCTCCTGCCCCCCGTGGTGCAGCAGCTTGACCCCCACGATGGACATGATGAGGCTGAGCATGAGGAGCGCCATGCACACCACGAAGTACACTCCTGCAGAGAGCACAGGAGGAAGTGTGGGGTGGGGTTACGGATGCACACCATTATTGTCCGTGGACCTTGTTGTACCTGGGTCCAGTCTCACCCAGTATATGTTCTGGCATACTGGTCTGGCCATCTCTTCTCTCAGAACCAGCAGGAGTCCATCGATACAGACCCGGTCACAGACATCTGTAAATTTTGTCCCCCTGGAAAAGTCACGTTGTAGACCATACCGGTCCCCATAGAATTGACGCATTGGTTTTTATCAATAATCCTCTTCCCAGCAGTTGACAGTGCTGTTAGGAGCATTTACAAAGGTCACAGGTCTGAGGTTCCCCAAATTTTGTCTTTAAACGTTTAGTGAGTGGCAGTACTCAGGTGTCCCCCAAAATCCAACCCAGGATGGGTCAGAGAGCGGAAGGGCGTATCTTTGTATTGATGGTAGAGTAGGTGGCGCAGTGCCACCAGGCCATCAGGGGTTACATAGGCTCTGCTGGTACTTGTCCCCTGATTTTCCTAAAGCAGCCCTGTAAAGATTGTTCATGTTCCCAACTCGCCCCAGTAGTTCCATGCTGGCAATTTGTCCATCTCTCGGGGCCAGGTTGTCCAACGGAAGCCGTCCAGGGGAGGGAGGGCCTCGCGCGCCTCTGTCTGGGTCCCATGCCTCTCTGGGGGCCCCTCCCGACGCACCATCTCAGGCGCTCCATGGTAGTAGAGAGGCCCTCTCCTCCAAAGGGGCAGTCCCTCGCCCAGTGACCGACGCCTGGTAACAGAGGGACACACAAACAAATTCCCCTGCCCCCTTGTCCAGCCTTCCACACCCTTCTTACCTCCCCGCCCCAGACGCCCACCAACCTCTGCCCCTCCCCTTGTCCACTCCGTCGGTGGAGTGGGAATTCCTGCAGGCATATTAGTCATCTGATTACTGGTTCCTTTTAAAATTTGTGTGGCTTTATTTCTCGCTTCACTAAGCTGTAACTTCAAATTGACAAGTCATATCTTCAACACTCTTACTTTCTTTCTTTAGTTTTATTTTCAACATATCGCTTAATGTAAAAGATTAAATTTGTTTTCCACTGGTGCTGAATCCGGGGTTTATAATATCTGGGCTAGTCTACAATCTTTGAGCGTATTGTTTCTGTAAACCATTCAAAATAAGCTTGCTCTAAAAGGCAAAGAACTTTCACTGACCTTGTGAGGAGTCTTCCTACAGGTGTCCATCCACTTGGTCACACTCTGCATAAAAAACAATTGGGTCCTCAGACTCCAGCCCAAGTTAACTCAGGCAGGAGGCAGAAGACAAGCGGGGTTGGAAAGTTCTCCCTCATGCTTCATACAGGCAATTTGCATACTGGCCAAATCTGGAAGAATCACAAACATCAGCAGGACCAGCTTGCTTTCAAATAGCATCTCTCTCCCATTGGTTTACTGCATGCTGCCATCCTGCCCCGGACGTCACCCATCGCGACATCATGACCTGGTAAACCATGTGGTTTTTTCGTTTTCAAACTATTTATATGTATTAACATCTCTGAAAGGTCTACATATGCATTGTCTGTTAAGAACATGGAGGCCAATAACAAAACGAAAGTCTTCACTTTTGTTTTGATACCAGCAGAAGTTTATACATACAATTGGCAGAAAAGCAGCCTCTCTAGCTTGCATGACTTCATCAATCAATCAATCAATCAATCAATCTTTATTTATAGGGCGCTTTTCCTGCACAGGGCAACACAAAGCGCCTCACAGTCCACACCACACAATGCACGAATCATCACCATTAAAATACAATTAAAAACACATATGTAATTAAAAAGCATTAAAATCACATAAGTAATTTAAAAACATAAGAATCACACAAGTAATTAAAAACAATAAAATAGTTAAAAACACAAAAAGTTACAACAATAAATAACAAGGTGTGTTAAAACGATAAAATTCTCTAGTTGTATGCACAGGAAAAAAGAAAAGTCTTTAACATGGATTTGAACATTGACAGAGAGGCAGCCAGTCTCACATCCTCAGGAAGACTGTTCCAGACTTTAGCTGCATAAATCTGAAAAGCAGCCTCCCCATGTTTAGTTCTGACTCTGGGCACTAACAGGAGTCCCGTCCCTGCGCTCCTCAGAGTCCGGGCTGGTTCATATGGGACTAGCATATCATGGATGTACTTTGGTGCAAGGCCATGGAGAGACTTGTACACCAGGAGAGCTGCTTTAAAGTCTATCCTCTGGGCCACGGGAAGCCAGTGCAGAGACCTGAGGACTGGACTAATGTGGTCGTACTTCCTGGTTCTAGTCAGGACTCGGGCTGCAGCATTTTGAATATACTGCAGCTGTTTTACTGCATGTTTGGAGATACCTGTGAGCAGGCCATTGCAGTAATCCAGCCTACTGGAAACAAAAGAATGGATAAGAATCTCCAAGTCTGCCCTGGACACAATATTTTTAATTTTGGCAATATTTTTCAGATGATAAAAAGCTGCTGATGTTACCGATCCAATGTGGCTATTGAAGTTTATGTCAGAGTCCATTATTACTCCCAGATTTCTGACCTTATTTAAAGGCCTTAGGGAGAGAGACTGAAGGTGACAAATGACGGTCTCTCTTTGTTTCTCGGGACCAAAGACAATCATTTCGGTTTTGTCCGCATTTAGCTGGAGAAAATTGCATTGCATCCACTCACTGATCCGCTGGATACAGCGAAGGAGTGAGTCCACCGGTCCATGCTCTCCTGCAGTCAGTGAGACATAGATCTGAGTGTCATCAGCGTAATTGTGGTAGGACACTTTCATACTTTGAATTAACTGACCTAACGGCAGCATGTAAATATTGAACAGGAGAGGTCCCAGAATCGACCCCTGTGGCACTCCGCAGGTCAGGGCCATATTATCTGAGACATAGTCTCCAATCTCCACACAATACTTCCTTTCTTCTAGATAGGACCTAAACCAGCTTAGGACGGTACCAGCAACACCAACCCAGTCCTCCAGTCTCTGCATGAGAATCTCATGGTCAACAGTGTCGAAAGCGGCACTCAGATCTAACATGACTAAAACAGAGACTTTTCCTGCATCAGTGTTAAGCCGAATATCATTTGTTACCTTGACTAGAGCGGTCTCAGTACTGTGGTGTGGTCTAAAGCCAGACTGAAACATGTCAAATGAGTCATTAGATATTAAAAATTCAGTAAGTTGTTGGTAGGCAACTTTTTCAAGAATTTTTCCCATGAAAGGCAGATTTGAGATGGGACGGTAATTTTCAAGTACCGCAGCATCCAAACTGCTCTTTTTTAGGAGGGGCCTGATGACTGCCTTTTTCAGGGCCATTGGAAATGTTCCAGATAAAAAAGACATGTTTACTATTTGTGTCAATGAGGGTAATAGACTACACATAACAGACTTCAGGAATCTAGGAGGTAGTACATCCAGACTGCAGGTAGAGGAACTAAGACCTGTGATTATCTTTTTAACAGTTTCATCATTGACAGGTGCAAATTGAGCTAGCTCACAAAGCCTCACTGGATGTTGCATTGTTACTTGTGTTGTAGAGGTGATGGTATTTCTGATACCCTGAACCTTGTCTCTGAAGAACTGTGCAAACTCATTACACCTGGATTTGGAGTAGTGTTCTAATGGCAACTCAACAGGGGGGTTCGTTAATCTATTGATTGTTGAAAATAGAACACGCAGATTGTTGCTGCAGCCTTCAATAGTTTCAGAAAAGTATAATTCTCTTGTTCTACGTAGTACTCTGTTAAACTCACACAACTTCTCTTTTAAGAGTTTATAATCACCCTGGAGGTTGGACTTTCTCCACTTTCTCTCTGCTCTCCGGCACTCTTGCTTCTGTGCCCTGACCGGGCCTGCTTTTATCCATGGGGCTTTTTGCTTATTTGTGACCCTTTTTACCTTCATAAGGGCAATGGCGTCCAGAACATTCAACACACTAGAGGTGACAGAGTTAAACAGTTCATCTACAGTAGAACATGATGTGTTCTCAAAATGGATCATTCCCATAAATAGTTCACCCGTGTTTTCATTTAAGTGTCTACTTCTAACAATTTCATATTTAGCGGGTGGTCTGGTAGCAAAACACATGTTAAAAAATACACAGAAATGATCCGACAGAGCAACATCAACTACATTAACTTTTGAAATATTCACCCCTTTCGTGATAAGCAGGTCCAGGGTGTGTCCTCTGCTATGGGTGGGGCCACTCACATGCTGAGTGAGGCCAAAGGATTCAAGTATGGAACTCAGCTCTTTTCCGTATCTGTCATTAACATTATCCACATGAATATTAAAATCGCCTATAATGACTAAACCATCAAAATCTGTGCACACAACTGAAAGCAACTCAGTGAAATGATCAGTGAAACTATGGCATGACTGTGGCGGCTTGTACACAACAATAATAAGAATGGAAGAAGATTTCTTTTGTTCTATTTTAAAAGAAACATACTCAAATGATGAAAATTTCCCAAGAGACACTCTATGGGAGACAATACGATCTTTAAAAACTGCTGCTATGCCCCCCCCCATTTTATTTTCTCGTGTTTCATATTCAAATTTGAAATTTGGTGGTGAGGCTTCTATTAAAACTGCATCTCCTGTATTATGGTCAAGCCATGTTTCAGTCATAAACATAAAATCAAGATCATACGAACAGATAAAATTATTAATTAAAAATGATTTGTTGCACAGTGATCTGACATTAAGTAGAGCAAGGTTAAAATTAATATCAGTGTCAGTGGGTTTAGTTGATTGATTACAAAGAACTGGAATTAGATTTCCAGAGTTGGACCGTCTAACTGCTGTCCTTCTTTTAAATTTGTGTTTATTCAGGTTAAAACACATTTCTGAGCTGGTGCGAGGAACACACACAGTCTCTATTGGTTTAAAAAGTGAACTCTGTTGTACTTTGTTAAGTTCCAGATGCATAACTGAGTCAGCACAGTTCAGCGGCAGGACTGTCGTTACACTGCCAGACGGACAGAGGTCAGTGTTTGCACCACAGTACTTCATGTCTTCACGGTATCGGGTTACAGTAGCCCATTTTGCTGTTGTAAGTCAGGCTACTTTTTCTGCATTTTGGGGCTACTTTTAAGTATCCCATTATACAGTATTACCTCAGGCTACTTTTTCTGCATTTTGGGCAACTTTGTATGCATTTCTGGCTACTTTTAAGTATCCCATTATACAGTATTAACGGGCTACTTTTCTGCATTTTTAGGCATCTTTGTATGCATTTCTGGCAACTTTTAAGTATCCCGTTATGCACTATTAACTTTGACTTCTTTTTCTGCATTTTAGTAGCACACAAACACTCAAGTTCATATTTTAAAAAATCTGTTAATCAGGGTAAAAGCAGCACATAGCACCATGAACACCCCTCTCTGGTCCTGGGGCCAGAAACACTTGGAATAAATATCAGTTCTAGTAGAACCAGGGCTGTCATGTCATAATTATACTAAGTGCTGCAGACTTCCAGGGTGTTCATAGAGGTCCCCAACCCAGGAATGAGGCCCCCAGAGCGGCTTGGAGACCCCTCCAGGACCCTGGAAGTTCGGACCAAGTTGACATTCCAAAGAAAAACGCATGCCAAAGTATAGATTTGTTGCAAGACGGGAATAAGTTACCAGGAGTTGAATGAGCGCTTGGAAAATGACCCCAACATTGTTGGAAGGGGATCCATGTGGAAAACAATGAAGACCCCGGTCTGGTCCTTGTCCAGGACCCCCAAGCCTGGACCCTCCAGGACCAGGGGACACCCGCTGGAGGTCTGAACCCCATGAATGAGGCCCCCAGACCGGCTTGGATACAGTAATGACTGGCCTGGTGCTGTTAGTTGATATGAATTTTATTTATTTATATTTATAATTTTATAATAATTTCATTTATATTTATAATTTTATTTATAAGTGCTGCAGACCCTGGCTTGGACACAGTAATGACTGGCCTGGTGCTGTTAGTTGATTTGAATTTTATTTATTTATATTTACAATTGTATACAATTTTTATTTATATTTATAATTTTATTTATAAGTGCTGCAGACCTCAAGGACCAGGGGGATGCCTGGATGTATTCTACCCAGAAATGAGGCCCCCAGCGCGGCTTGCATGCCTCGAGGACCAAGCGGGTGTCCCTCCCCATGTCCCTCCGGGACACCCGCCTGGTCCCTATCTGGTCTGGTTTATATGAAGTTTATAACTTCAACCAGTAGGCTGGTAGTTGAGTGGTTAAGGTGTGGCTACTTTTAAGTAGCCCATTGTTCCGTATTAACGGGCTACTCTTTCTGCATTTTGAGCTACTTTGTATGCATTTCTGGCTACTTTTAGGTAGCCCATTTTGCTGTTGTAACGGGCTACTTTTTCTACATTTCTGGCTACTTTTAAGTAGCCCATTTTGCTGTTGTAACGGGCTACTTTTTCTACATTTTGAGCTACTTTGTAAGCATTTTTGGCTACTTTTAAGTAGCCCATTTTGCTGTTGTAACGGGCTACTTTTTCTACATTTCTGGCTCCTGCCGACCCAAACCACTGGTAGCAGTAGTAGTAAGTAGTAGTAAGTAGTAAGTAATGTTTATTTATATACCGCCTTTTCACTCTAACCAGAGCCTCAAAGCGGTTTACAATTGTTATTTTTTTTGGGCATTGGTCTCTCACTCCACACAGAGATGGGAGCGGGGCCAGTACGGGAGGCGCATGCCAGAACTATTGTACATATTTTTAGTGGTAGGGGAAACCGGAGTACCCGGAGGAAACCTACGCAGACACGGGGAGAACATGCAAACTCCACTCAGAAAGGCCCTGGTCCGACTGGGATTCGAACCCAGGACCTTCTTGCTGAGAGGCGAGAGTGCTAACCACTCAGCCACCATGCCACCATGCTGTAGGACAGCTCTACGACCACAACTTTTTTTCACAACACTCTAGAGAGATGCCAGTCACACAGCGGTGTCTCTGACCCCAGCTGGACACGCTCAATGAAGGGGACGTTTTTTTTCACAAGTTTTGCGCAAAGTTGGAGCTAGAGCTCTACAATTTGGACAGGTCATAGCCTGTGCATCTGGGATAATGGGAAAAATACTAATAACTTTGTGTAAGCCCTCAGTCGTACAGGGATTAGTCAAAGCAAAGGAAGGTTTCTCACCCATCATCTGTACTTCTTAGCAAGTTTTCCCAACGTTTCGTCCTCAACCTAGCGGACTTCTTCAGGGAATGAATTCTCGGACCGCGTGTTGGAGATTTATAACCTATGGGTGTGGTAAGCCACACCCTAATCCTGATACTAACTCATAAACAATCTAAGGTCTGATGTAGAAGGGAGCAGGTCTAACGACCCTGCTGAGGCTAACGACCCTAACTCATTAGCATGTCACAGACCTATTGTCTGCTGGGATGCTCAAGTGGAGTGCAGGTCTCACCCCTCCTAACTCATTAGCATGTCACTGACCTTGTCCCAAGTTAGGGCGTTGTTTTTAGGATGTCGTCATAGATGCGAGGCAAAACAAATCTTAACCCTCCTCCTCTGTTAAGAGAAGGTTTTTGTTTCCTCACAAAAATGGCTTCTTTCACCCCTCTCTCAAACCAATTCTTCTCCCGAGCCAGAATTTTAACCTCTGTGTCATCCACCGTGTGGTTGGAGGCCTTGAGGTGGAGATGAACAGCCGACTGTGGCCCACTAGAGTTTTCTCTACGATGTTGGTAAAGTCGTTTCTGTAGAGTTTGTTTGGTTTCTCCAATATAGTGGTCAGTGCACTCCTCTTCACTACATTTAATTGAATACACCACATTGCTCTGTTTGTGTCTGGGTGTTTTGTCTTTGGGATGCACTAATTTCTGTCTTAACGTGTTGAAAGGTTTGAAATACACAGGGATTTTGTGTTGCCTAAAGATTCTTTGTAGTTTCTCTGAAACTCCCGCCACATACGGTAAGGACACCCCTCTCCTCCTACTTTCTTCTGTCTGTTGGACTGTGTCTCTGGCCTTTCTCGTCCTTTGGGCTTTAGTAAAAGACCACTTGGGGTAGCCACATCTGGAAAGTGCTCTCTGAACATGTTTGGTTTCTCTGTTCTTTCCCTCCGAGCTTGTGGGGACCTGGTGGGCTCGGTGTTGAAGCGTTCTAATGACCCCGAGTTTATGTTGTAGCGGATGATTTGAGTCAAAGGCCAGGTACTGGTCAGTGTGAGTGGACTTTCTGAAGACCTCAGTCTCTAATTGTCCGTTCTCCAGTATGATGACCTTACAATCTAGAAAGGCGAGTTCACTCTCCTTAGCATCCTCACGAGTGAAATTTATAAAAGGGTCCACCGAGTTAATGTGTGCTGAAAATGGTTCCACTTCCTGCTTCTTTAACTTAACCCATGTATTGTCTACATATCGAAACCAATGGCTTGGCGCTGTCCCTTGGTAAGAGCCCAGGGCTTGTTCCTCCAGTTTCTCCATATACAGATTGGCCCCTATAGGAGAGACTGGGGAGCCCATCGCACAGCCATGAATCTGTCTAAAGAAGGTGCCTCTAAATTGGAAATACGTGGTGTTAAGACACATTTCAAGTATTTCACAGATGTGGTCAACTGTTAGTTTCGTTCTCTCCCCTAGTGTGGCGTCTTTCTGTAGGCTTTCTCTTACAGCCTCCACCGCCTCTGTAATAGGGACCAACGTAAAGAGCGATGTCACATCAAACGAGATCATTGTCTCATCTGTGTCAAACTGGAGGTGTTTGATTTTATTTACAAATTCTTTTGTGTTTTCTATGTGATGGTGGGTGTTACCCACCAACGGAGCCAGAATGGTTTTGAGGTGTTTAGCCAGGTTGTAGGTGATAGAGTCTATGCTACATACAATAGGCCGAAGTGGAAAGTTTTGTTTGTGTATTTTTGGGAGTCCATAAATACTGGGAATGGCGTCTCCTGGGTAAAGTTTGTAATATAGTGGTTTTTCAATAATGCCCTCTTTCATTAAGCTCTGAAGGAAGTCTATAATCTTTTTCCTAAACCCACTGGTAGGGTCCCTCTTCAATGGCTGGTACGTGTTGGTGTCCACGAGTAACTGATTAACTTTGGCCTCATAGTCTGAGCTGTTGAGGATAACTGTGCATCTGCCTTTGTCAGCTGGTAAAATAGTTATACTCTCATCCTTTTGTAATGCCAATAATGCTTTTTGCTCATCTAATGAGACATTGGATTGTGGGGGCTTCGCACTTTTGAGTGTTGCAGAGACTCTCAGTCTGAGGGCCCCTGCCTCACTCTCAGTTAGTTTGTTGTTTCTAATGGCTGCTTCTGCTGCTGTGATGTATTCAATTGTAGGAATATCTTTTGGGGTTATTGCAAAATTTAGGCCTTTAGTAAGAACATCTTTTTCCGCTTGTGATAAATGCAGATCGGACAGATTTTTGACCCAATTCTCCCTGTCCCAGCCTTGTCCAATTTCACTTTTAGAATGTTGAAAAGAATTATGGTTTTGGAGTTTTAGAAATTTGCCTATCTGACGTTCTTTGGCCTTCTTGTGATGGTTCAGTTGGGCAGTTTCCGTAAACGTCCAAATCCTCTGAAAAAACTCTGGTGAGACTGCCAATTCCAGTTTGTGCTTAAGGCCCTCTATCTCGTCCTTTAGGTTTATAATCTCTATGTTAAGTCGTCGAATTCTTAAATTGAGAATCTTCATACAGTAGTTTTGTTGTATTTTTCTTGTCAACTGGCCTGTTTCTAATGCTTTTTGCTTTAAACATTTTGGGATAAGTTTACTCTGGCTACACCTAAGATTAAACCTAAGATGATTTCTGGCGTCTGCTAGTTTTCTTTTGATTTTCTCCAACCCGCGTGCCAAGACCAGGGCGTCTCTTCCAAAGTTGGCAACGATAAGTTTGTGTAAGCCCTCAGTCGTACAGGGATAGGTCAAAGCAAAGGAAGGTTTCTCACCCATCATCTGTACTTCTTAGCAAGTTTTCCCGACGTTTCGTCCTCAACCTAGCGGACTTCTTCAGGGAATGAATTCTCGGACTTCTTCAGGGAATGAATTCTCGGACCGAGAATTGGTGGGTAACACCCACCATCACATAGAAAACACAAAAGAATTTGTAAATAAAATCAAACACCTCCAGTTTGACACAGATGAGACAATGATCTCGTTTGATGTGACATCGCTTTTTACGTTGGTCCCTATTACAGAGGCGGTGGAGGCTGTAAGAGAAAGCCTACAGAAAGACGCCACACTAGGGGAGAGAACGAAACTAACAGCTGACCACATCTGTGAAATACTTGAAATGTGTCTTAACACCACGTATTTCCAATTTAGAGGCACCTTCTTTAGACAGATTCATGGCTGTGCGATGGGCTCCCCAGTCTCTCCTATAGTGGCCAATCTGTATATGGAGAAACTGGAGGAACAAGCCCTTGTCTCTTACCAAGGGACAGCGCCAAGCCATTGGTTTCGATATGTAGACGATACATGGGTTAAGTTAAAGAAACAGGAACTGGAACCATTTTCAGCACACATTAACTCGGTGGACCCTTTTATAAATTTCACTCGTGAGGATGCTAAGGAGAGTGAACTCGCCTTTCTAGATTGTAAGGTCATCATACTGGAGAACGGACAATTAGAGACTGAGGTCTTCAGAAAGTCCACTCACACTGACCAGTACTTGGCCTTTGATTCAAACCATCCGCTACAACACAAACTCGGGGTCATTAGAACGCTTCAACACCGAGCCCACCAGGTCCCCACAAGCTCGGAAGGAAAGAACAGAGAAACCAAACATGTTCAGAGAGCACTTTCCAGATGTGGCTACCCCAAGTGGTCTTTTACTAAAGCCCAAAGGACGAGAAAGGCCAGAGACACAGTCCAACAGACAGAAGAAAGTAGGAGGAGAGGGGTGTCCTTACCGTATGTGGCGGGAGTTTCAGAGAAACTACAAAGAATCTTTAGGCAACACAAAATCCCTGTGTATTTCAAACCTTTCAACACGTTAAGACAGAAATTAGTGCATCCCAAAGACAAAACACCCAGACACAAACAGAGCAATGTGGTGTATTCAATTAAATGTAGTGAAGAGGAGTGCACTGACCACTATATTGGAGAAACCAAACAAACTCTACAGAAACGACTTTACCAACATCGTAGAGAAAACTCTAGTGGGCCACAGTCGGCTGTTCATCTCCACCTCAAGGCCTCCAACCACACGGTGGATAACACAGAGGTTAAAATTCTGGCTCGGGAGAAGAATTGGTTTGAGAGAGGGGTGAAAGAAGCCATTTTTGTGAGGAAACAAAAACCTTCTCTTAACAGAGGAGGAGGGTTAAGATTTGTTTTGCCTCGCATCTATGACGACATCCTAAAAACAACGCCCTAACTTGGGACAAGGTCAGTGACATGCTAATGAGTTAGGAGGGGTGAGACCTGCACTCCACTTGAGCATCCCAGCAGATAATAGGTCTGTGACATGCTAATGAGTTAGGAGGGGTGAGACCTGCACTCCACTTGAGCATCCCAGCAGACAATAGGTCTGTGACATGCTAAGGAGTTAGGGTCGTTAGCCTCAGCAGGGTCGTTAGACCTGCTCCCTTCTACATCAGACCTTAGATTGTTTACGAGTTAGTATCAGGATTAGGGTGTGGCTTACCACACCCATAGGTTATAAATCTCCAACGCGCGGTCCGAGAATTCATTCCCTGAAGAAGTCCGCTAGGTTGAGGACGAAACGTCGGGAAAACTTGCTAAGAAGTACAGATGATGGGTGAGAAACCTTCCTTTGCTTTTACTAATAACTTTGTATCTTTTTAAACGTCCCTACAATTGGTGAACAAATTTTGAATTTTGGCTGACCTTGCTGCAGCTCAATTATGTGACTCGTCACGTGGAGGGCTTTCCAACGATCCCTGTACCATCGCTGTACGACCTCGTTTGGCCGAGTTATAACACTTAACAAGGTGGGGGTTTCAAAGGGTTGTCGCCCCCTAGCTCCGCGATGGAACATGGCAGGGACAAAAGCTTTACACCGTTGCGTTCGGCTGGCCGAGCCGGTTCTGTAGAGGTCTGGCTTGTGCCTGTGCAACCTTCGGAAAAGAATCTGAGCTTTGCCAAGCTAGCATTTCAAGGTGGGGTTAGGGTCTACGGTCCTGACACCATGTTGACTGGCTAGGCCAGATTTGGTCACGATATGTTCTACTGGGGTTACAGGCTTGAATTTCGGATATGTGGTAGAGGGCCACGAGACGAGTCCAACGGTGTATGTTAGACCTCTGGGGGCCTTACGGTTCTCGGTGGGCGGGCCTTCGTTCGGTAAAAAAAATCACGCCAATCAAGCTCGTCACGGCTTCAAATTAAATTCAAGTTTCGGCCCGACCGGGCACTCGCTTGGCTACTTTGCTGCCTATTGGTCGGTTTGAGTGGGCGCCTACATATTCGAGCTCAGAATAGCCTGCTGTGTAACATAGTCAAAAATGAGGCCGGTAGTCCAAAGTTGAAATTTTGGTACACCTCCCCTTTAATGTTAGGTTTTTGAAGGCCCAAAAAGTGCTTGGAGGCTTGTAAAAAGTTCAAATTTCATCCAAACTAGTCGAAACTTGGTACGCACCCTTCTACGTACAAGCTACCCTAAAGTGACCCCCACAGCAGCAGCGGGGCGCCTCATTAGCACTAACAAACTAATTTCATGGAGGGCTACCCTAAAGTGCCCCCCACAGCAGCAGCGGGGCCCCTAATTAGCACTAATGAACTAATTTAATAGAGGGCTACCCTAAAGTGCCCCCCACAGCAGCAGCGGGGCCCCTAATTAGCACTAATGAACTAATTTAATAGAGGGCTACCCTAAAGTGCCCCCCACAGCAGCAGCGGGTCGCCTCATTAGCACTGATTTCATGGAGGGCTACCCTAAAGTGCCCCCCACAGCAACCCCTACCTAGCACTGAAGAACTCAAAAAAACCCATTTCATCCTAAAGCTTCAAAAATCAAGCTTAGAGCGCCCTCCGGTGGTTGCCCGTCAGAAAGTATCCCAAACCGTCAAAAAGGGTATCCCATTCCCAACTAGTAGCCCAAAAAACGGTAGCCTCGGAGCATAAGCGGCTACTGACCCCCTTTTTGGGCTACCTCCCCATTCATTTTAGGTAGCCGGTTTACAACTTTCCCTAGGAACCATGAGGGAGACTACAGACCCTCTGAACCGTAAGGTAGACTACAGACCCTCTGAACCGTAAGGTAGACCACAGACCATCTGAACCGTGAGGGAGACCACAGACCCTCTGACCCGTGAGGTAGACCACAGACCCTCTGAACCGTAAGGTAGACTACAGACCCTCTGAACCGTAAGGTAGACCACAGACCCTCTGAACCGTAAGGTAGACCACAGACCCTCTGAACCGTGAGGGGGACCACAAACCCTCTGAACCGTGAGGGGGACCACAAACCCTCTGAACCGTGAGGTAGACCACAGACCCTCTGAACCGTAAGGTAGACCACAGACCCTCTGAACCGTAAGGTAGACCACAGACCCTCTGAACCGTGAGTACGTGAGGTAGACCACAGACCCTCTGGACCGTGAGGGAGACCACAGACCCTCTGAACCGTGAGGTAGACCACAGACCCTCTGAACCGTGAGGTAGACCACAGACCCCCTGAACCGTGAGGGAGACCACAGACCCTCTGAACCGTGAGGTGGACCACAGACCCTCTGAACCGTGAGGGAGACCACAGACCCTCTGACCCGTGAGGTAGACCACAGACCCTCTGAACCGTAAGGTAGACTACAGACCCTCTGAACCGTAAGGTAGACCACAGACCCTCTGAACCGTGAGGTACACCACAGACCCTCTGAACCGTAAGGTAGACCACAGACCCTCTGAACCGTGAGGGGGACCACAGACCCTCTGAACCGTGAGGGGGACCACAAACCCTCTGAACCGTGAGGTAGACCACAGACCCTCTGAACCGTAAGGTAGACCACAGACCCTCTGAACCGTAAGGTAGACCACAGACCCTCTGAACCGTGAGGGGGACCACAGACCCTCTGAACCGTGAGGGGGACAACAAACCCTCTGAACCGTGAGGTAGACCACAGACCCTCTGAACCGTGAGGGAGACCACAGACCCTCTGAACCGTGAGGGAGACCACAGACCCTCTGAACCGTAAGTACGTGAGGTAGACCACAGACCCTCTGGACCGTGAGGGAGACCAGAGACCCTCTGAACCGTGAGGTAGACCACAGACCCTCTGAACCGTAAGGTAGACCACAGACCCTCTGAACCGTAAGGTAGACCACAGACCCTCTGAACCGTGAGGTAGACCACAGACCCTCTGAACCGTGAGGTGGACCACAGACCCTCTGAACCGTGAGGTGGACCACAGACCCTCTGAACCGTGAGGGAGACCACAGACCCTCTGAACCGTGAGGTGGACCACAGACCCTCTGAACCGTGAGGTAGACCACAGACCCTCTGAACCGTGAGGTTGACCACAGACCCTCTGAACCGTGAGGGAGACCACAGACCCTCTGAATCGTGAGGTGGACCACAGACCCTCTGAACCGTGAGAGAGACCACAGACCCTCTGAACCGTGAGGTGGACCACAGACCCTCTGAACCGTGAGGTAGACCACAGACCCTCTGAACCGTGAGGTGGACCACAGACCCTCTGAACCGTGAGGTAGACCACAGACCCTCTGAACCGTGAGGGAGACCACAGACCCTCTGAACCGTGAGGTAGACCACAGACCCTCTGAACCGTGAGGTGGACCACAGACCCTCTGAACCGTGAGGTAGACCACAGACCCTCTGAACCGTGAGGTGGACCACAGACCCTCTGAACCGTGAGGGAGACCACAGACCCTCTGAACCGTGAGGGAGACCACAGACTCAATGAGCTAAAGATCTGCAGAGAAGAATGGACAAGAATACCACAGTGTGTGACTCCGGTGAAGGTGCTGAGCTGGACTCTTGCTTAGGGTTTAAAAACCTTTTTTCTTCAAAATTGTAAAAATAAATGTAAAAAGTGTGTGATGTTGATGCAGATGACAGCCAGATCTAAGTTTCACTGACAGCAAGTGAATATGGATCACTGCATTCTCTCAATTCACTGCCAATGAGTTCAACAGATCAGTGAGTGGATGCAAATTCCCTCAACTTAACCCAGACCGAAATTGAAGTTATTGTTTCCTCTGGTCTCTCTCCTTAAACCAACATATGAAGTAAAAAATCTTGGGGTGCTATTGGACTCTGATCTGAACTTTGATTGGCACTTAAGATCCACAACATCTGCAGCTTTCTATCACCTAAAAAAAACATCGCCGAAATCAAAGGAGCTGTAAGTAAAAATGTGGCCAAAAGTGGTACTGCAATCTCTCCCACTCTCCCTGACTCAGGTTGCCAGATATGCAGACAAATCCAGCTGGGACCATAACAATAATTACTGAATAAACAAGAGTTTTGTCAACAACAAATCTATAATAAGAACCTTTTTCACAAAAGCCCTGATAGAAATCCTGGTTTTATTCCTTGTTTTGTTAACAATGATTTGAGAATCATAACAAGACCTTTTTTAGTTCTGCGCCACATGGCAAGGCAAGGCAAGGCAAGTTTATTTGTATAGCACAATTCATACACAAGGCACCTCAAAGTGCTGAACAAGATAGCATTAAAATCATAAATAATCACAGAACATTAAAAAGAAAGATAAAAACATAAAATCCCTCAGTTGTAGCACAGCTAAACAGCACCATTTTTAACCTGGTTTTAAACATTGTCAGAGAGGAGGCCTGTCTCACATCTTCAGGAAGATTGTTCCAGATTTTAGCAGCATGAATCTGAAAAGCAGCCTCCCCATGTTTAGTTCTGACTCTGGGCACTAACAGGAGTCCAGTCCCTGTGCTCCTCAGAGTCCGGGCTGGTTCATATGGGACTAACATGTCACTAATATATTTTGGTGCGAGGCCATGGAGAGATTTGTAACAAGCAGAGCTGTTTTAACGTCTATTCTCTGAGCCACAGGAAGCCAGTGCAGAGACCTGAGGACCGGACTAATATGGTCGTACTTCCTGGTTCTAGTCAGGACTCGAGCTGCTGCATTTTGAATGTACTGCAGCTGTTTTACAGCCTGTTTGGACAGACCTGTGAGCAGGCCATTGCAGTAGTCTAACCTACTGGAGACAAATGCATGGATAAGAATCTCCAAGTCTGCTTTAGACACTATGTTTTTGATCCTGGCAATGTTTTTTAGATGGTAACAAGCTGCTGATGTTACTGATTTGATGTGGCTATTAAAACTTAAGTCTGAGTCCAGTATTACCCCTAGATTTCTGACCTTGTTTGAAGGTTTTAGGGAGAGAGACTGTAGATGACAGATGACGCTCTCTCTTTGTTTCTGGGGACCAAAGACAATCATTTCAGTTTTGTCTGCATTTAGCTGAAGGAAGTTGTTTTGCATCCACTCACTGATCTGTTGGATACAGTGAAGGAGTGAGTCCACTGGTCCATGTTCTCCTGCAGTCAGTGAGACATAGATCTGAGTGTCGTCTGCATAGTTGTGATAGGACACTTTGTTTCTGCGTATTAACTGACCTAACGGCAGCATGTAGAGATTGAACAGAAGAGGTCCCAGGATCGACCCCTGTGGTACTCCACAGGTCAGGGCCATATGATCTGAGACACAGTTTCCAATCTCCACAAAGTACTTCCTGTCTTCAAGGTAAGACCTAAACCAACTTAGGGCGGTGCCAGCGACGCCAACCCAGTCCTCTAATCTCTGTAAGAGGATCTCATGGTCGACAGTGTCAAAGGCAGCACTTAGATCTAACAGGATTAGGATTGAGACTTTGCCTGCGTCAGTGTTCAGCCGGATATCGTTTGTAACCTTGACGAGAGCAGTCTCAGTGCTGTGGTGGGGTCTAAAGCCGGACTGAAACATATCAAATGAGTTGTTGATTATAAGAAATCTATTTAGCTGTTGGTAGACAACTTTTTCAAGGACTTTCCCCATAAATGGCAGATTTGAGATGGGACGATAGTTGTTAAGTACCGTTGCATCCAGACTGCTCTTTTTTAGCAGGGGCCTGATGACTGCAGTTTTCAGGGCCTTTGGGAATATTCCAGAATGAAGGGACATGTTTACTATCTGTGTGAGTGAAGGTAACAGACTGCTCAGAACAGACTTTAGAAATCTAGTGGGTAGTACATCCAGGCTAAATGTGGAGGAGCTCAAACTGGAGATTATCTCTTGGACAGTTTGATCATTTACAGGTGCAAAGTAAGTTAGCTCAAAGAGCCTTTCTGGTTGTTGGATGGTTATCTGTGGATTGGAGACAATGGTGTCAAGGGGTGCAAAATGGGTGGTGGGTTTTAATATAGTTTATTTATATTTTATGCATGTCGTGTGTGTGTTTTTAATATTGATTTTAATTTGCACCACCTGAAGCACCCCGGCTCCCCACGTGACAATTAGAACACCTGTGCCACGGTACAAAAGGAGATGGGGAGGGGGCAGGAGAAGGAAAACTGAGAGGGAGCCAGACAGGGGAGCCAGGCGCGGCGGGTGAGAGCCCCGTGGTCTGGCGGCCCAGGCCGTGGAGACGTATTTTAGCCTGTTTTAGCCTCTGTTTTAGCCTTTTTTTTAGCTTAGATTTTTATAGCTTTTATTTACTTGTTTTTAATGTATTTTATAATAAATTGCTTTTAATTCTCTTTTAATCCAGTGGTCCTTTTTAAATCCGGGTCCGAAGAACCTGTTTTTACACTTGTGACAATGGCGTTTTTGATGCCTTGAACCTTGTCATTGAAAAAATGTGCAAACTCATTACATTTACGTTTGGAAGTTAGCTCTAATGGCATTTGAACAGGGGGGTTTGTTAATCTATTAACTGTTGAAAACAGAACACGCAGATTGTTGCTGCAGCCTTCAATCATTTCAGAAAAATACCTTTCTCTCGTACTACGTAGCACCTGGTTAAACTCGCACAACTTATCTTTGAAGATCTCGTAATCAACCTGGAGGTTGGACTTGAGCCACTTCCGCTTGGCCCTCCGGCACTCTCTCTTTTGTGCCCTGACCGAGTCTGCTTTAGCCCACGGCGCCTTCTGCTTATTTTTCACTATTTTAACCTTCACAGGAGCGATGGTGTCCAGAACATTCAAAACACTAGAGGTGACAGAGTTAAACAGTTCATCTACAGTAGAATACAATGCATTCTCAAAGTTTATCATTCCCATAAATAGTTCACCCGTATTTTCATTTATGTGTCTTCTTTGTACAGTTGCAGAGTCCACTGGTGGTTTGTTAGTGAAACACATGTCAAAAAATACACAAAAATGATCCGAAAGCGCAACATCGACCACGTTTACATTAGAAATGCTCACCCCCTTTGTAACTAACAGATCTAGAGTGTGCCCTCTGCTGTGGGTGGGGCCACTCACATACTGAGTGAGACCAAAAGATTCAAGTAAAGAACTCAGCTCTTTTCCATTTCTGTCAATAACATTATCCACATGAATATTAAAATCCCCTGTAACAACTAAGCTATCAAAATCTGTGCATACAACTGAAAGCAACTCTGTAAAATTATCAATAAAACTGTGAGATGACTGCGGTGTCTTGTATAGGACAACGAAAAGTATCGGAGGAGATTGTTTTTGTTGTATTTTAAAAGACACATATTCAAAAGACGGAAACTTCCCAAGAGGTTTTCTATGGGAGACAAAGTGGTCTCTGAAAATGGCAGCTAAGCCTCCTCCTTTTTTGTTTCCCCGTATTTCAGATTCAAATTTGAAATTTGGTGGTGATGCTTCTATTAAAACTGCATTTTCTGTTTTTTGGTCAAGCCAAGTTTCAGCCATGAACATAAGATCAAGATTATAAGAACAAATAACATTATTGATTAAAAAAGACTTGTTACAAAGAGATCTGACATTTAGCATAGCAAGTTTCAAAGTTTCAGGATCAGCGGTTGTGGTCGGCTGATTCTTACACGGAACAAGAATTAGATTTTCCAGATTAGACTGATTGACTTCAGATGTTTTTCTGTTATGTATTCTTTGTGTTATCACTAAGGGAATGGCACAGGTGGCTTCATGACAGGGCCCCAGCCGGGTCTCTCCTCTAACTAGACTGCCAGTGGCTGCGAAGCAGAGACCCTGTGCATCCTAGTGTTTAGAGAAAAGAGGGGAAGGGGAAGGCGGGGGAGGAGGATGGAGAGGTGGGTGGCTTTTGGGTGTTGAACGAGGGGGGGTTGAAGGTGGATGGGTTTTTGGTGATGGGTTAGGGGAGGGGCAGGCTGAGTTGGGTGGTGGACGAGGGGGGAGTGGAGGTGGAGGGTTTCTTGGTGCTGGGTTAGGGGGGAGGTGGGCTAAATGAGCAGGAGGGGGGGGGGGGGGTGGAATACTTATGGGGTTAGAGGAGGGACGGGTGGATTTTGTGGGTGAATTTGAGTTGGACGCCCTAGGTGGCTTTGGAGGTACGTATGGGGAGTAGTTCTGAATGTTAGATAGGACTCTTGATCTGGCTATAGTGGGTGTGAGAGGAATAGTCTTCATCGCCGATCTTATCATGCCTGCCGAGTGTTCCGGGAATTCCAGTAGTGAAGGCGGGGATAGAAAACAAAGGGAAAGGTCGTCCTCATTTTGCCTAGATGGAGTGGATGTAGCGGGGGGGACCCAAGCCGGGTCCATGGAAGGTGATGAGGGAGTCTTTGGTGGAGACAGAGATGGTTGAGGAACCCCCAGTACAGGCCTGATTGTAGCCTGGAGCAATGGGGGAAGCTTCACGGGAGCTGTAGGTGGGGAAGGTGCTGCTGAAGATGACGGAGCAGCCACTGCTGCTGCTGAAGATGATGGAGCAGCCACTGCTGCTGCTGAAGATGATGGAGCAGCCACTGCTGCTGCTGTATCCACTGCTGCTGGTGGTGCTGTATATGCTGATGGCGCTGATGAAGATGTGGCAGCTGCTGATGATGCTGGTGGTGGAGGCGTTGAGCTCTTTCGGAGCCGTGGAGGTGTTGAGTTCTTTTGGAACCTTGGAGGTGTTGAGTTCTTCTTGAATCGTGGAGGTGTGGAGTTCTTTTGAGGTGGTGGGGGTGCAGAGACCTCGGGAGTCGGTGGAGATGGTCCTGATGTCTGTGCCCTTTGCTTCTTCTTTCTCCCTTTCGACGGCTGCACGCGCTGCGCAGGCTGAGGTCTTAGGGCAGATGCAAAGTTATCCATCAACACTTTTACTCCGTAGTTGTTCAGATGTGGACATTTTTCTTCAAAAAGCTCGTGCCTATTCCAGAACAGATTAAAGTTTTCAATGAAGCCAAGTCCTCTGCGTGAACACTCATTGAGCAGGAATGTATTTAGCTGATACAGACGGCTAAACTTCTCAATTTTTCCATCTATATTTGGAAGTGGTCCACTAAGAAAAATTGGTATGTCCATTTTCTTGAGGTCATCCAGTAACAGCGTTAAATCCATTCGTACCTTCTCGCTTGCCTTCTCATAGATATCTACCGCCCCAGTGTGGATCAATAATGTACGCACACCACTGTTCTCAGATAACACTTTAGGCAGGAGAGTCCTTATCTAAGCAACTTTTGCAGAGTGAACTGAGACAGTGAGCATGGACTCCATGTTTACATTTTTCACCGAACCATCTCCGATAAGGACACAGTTTGTCTTTGGTGGAGGCGCTGCAGTTGTTAGCGGCTTTGTTGTTTCAGAAAGGGGTAAAAAGCGGTTTGAAGTCTTCAGAACATTTAGTTGTGGCCTTATTTCACTCCTATTGTCATTCTTAGCTTTGTCAACTTTGGGTTTAGCTCCACAATTGTTCCAATAATTCTCATTGTTGATTTTGGGAAAAGAAATGACGTCATAACTTACATTTCCCACCTCTGCACCTTCTCCATCGACTCCCACTGATGACTGCTGTCGTTGTGTCCTTGGGCAAGACACTTAACCCCACTTTGTCCAAAAAGCCCCCACTGAAAGATCAAGGCTATGCTCACACTCAAAGAGCAGCCGTCCTCCTGTGGACTCACCACCTGCAGAGGGTCAGTGAGGGGCTGGTGCTATGAGACTTGGGTGGCATCTCTGACTGCCACCCCCCTGACCCAGAAATGGATTAAAGGGTAGAAAATGGATGGATGGAACTTACATTTCCAGTCTGTCCATTCATCCCATTTTCACTCATTGGAAGAGTCGGGTTAAGTCCCATTTCTGTTTCCACAATAGATATCCGTGTTTGAAGAGATTTGAGCTGATATTCCAGAGCACAACAGCCGCCGCAGACGCTTCTTTTTCTCTTTCGTCCCGACATGACTAAAGTTGATAAATTCCACAAAGCTGAAGTGTGTAGAAGGAGTAATCCTCGTTTAGTAAATAAAATGATTAAAGGAGAAACAAAA
Source organism: Knipowitschia caucasica (assembly GCA_964034765.1). NCBI lineage: Eukaryota > Metazoa > Chordata > Actinopteri > Gobiiformes > Gobiidae > Knipowitschia > Knipowitschia caucasica. Next base: position 3,697,429 of record OZ035833.1, read on the forward strand.
AATGTAAATAAAATGATTAAAGGCGAAGCAAAAGCAGAGCAGAGAGACACACGACTGCTCTCTTGAGAAGCAGGAAGCAGGAACTTACCCGGGGCACCTCTCCAGGGAGGCGTCCAGGAGGCATCCTGAACAGATGCCCGAGCCACCTCAACTGGTTCCTTTCGACATGGAGAAGCAGCGGCTGTACTCCGAGCTCCTCCTGTGTGACTGAGCTCCTCACCCTATCTCTAAGGGAGCGCCCAGCCACTCTGCGGAGGAAGCTCATTTCGACCGCTTGTATCCGCGATCTCGTTCTTTCGGTCATTACCCAAAGCTCATGACCATAGATGAGGGAGGGAACAAAGATTGACCGGTAAATCGAGAGCTTTGCCTTTCGGCTCAGCTCCCTCTTCACCACAACGGTCTGATACAGCGACCGCATCACTGCGCACGCTGCACCGATCCGCCTGTCAATCTCACGCTCCATTCTTCCCTCACTCGTGAACAAGACCCCAAGATACTTGAACTCCTCCACTTGAGGAAGGACCTCTCCACCCACCTGCAGAGGGCAAGGCACCTTTTTCCGGTCGAGCACCATGGCCTCGGATTTGGAGGTGCTGATTCTCATCCCAGCCGCTTCACACTCGGCTGCAAACCGCCCCAGTGCATGCTGCAAGTCCTGGTTTGTTGGAGCCAGCAGGACGACATCATCCGCAAAAAGCAGAGATGAAATCCTGTGGTCCCCGAACCGGACCCCCTCCGACCCCTGACTGCGCCTAGAAATTCTGTCCATAAACACAGTGAACAGAACCGGTGACAAAGGGCAGTCTTGGCGGAGGCCAACATGCACCGGGAACAGGTCTGACTTACTGCCGGCAATGCGAACACAGCTCTGGCTCTGGTCATACAGGGACCGGACAGCCCTCAGCAAAGGGCCGTCCGGGACCCCGTACTCCCGGAGAACCCCCCAAAGGACACCCCGGGGAACACGGTCGAACGCCTTCTCCAAATCCACAAAGCACATGTGGACAGGTTGGGCGAACTCCCATGAACCCTTGAGTATCCGATGGAGAGTATAGAGCTGGTCCAGTGTTCCGCGACTATTTTCATCAGTTTTGTAATTAATAGTGTGCAACTCTTTTAATTAGCCTTATTTGTGAGATTCAAGCTAACTAGTGTTGGGCAAGTTAGCTAACTTTACTTGATATCATAAAACATGCTAACAAGGCTAATATTCGTTTTTACATTATGCCAGTCTCACTTTGCCTTAGATTTATTTACCACAATGTACATTGTAATATCCATAAATGCTAACACCTATTAACGGTTTAATTTGCATTTTTATCAATGATTGCATCACATGTAGTCTATGTTTTCAACTTCAGCAGCTTTTTGTTCATAAAAGTAAAATATTTATTTAATTCAAGTTATTTTGATTAGCATTTTTGAATATTACAATGTACATTGTGGTAAATAAATCTAAGGCAACCAAAGTGAGACTGGCATAATGTAAAAACGAATATTAGCCTTGTTAGCATGTTTTATGATATCTTGATTTCAAGTAGCTACAGTGCCTTGCGAAAGTATTCGAACCTTTCAACATTTCGCCACATTTCAGGCTTCAAACATAAAGATATAAAATTTACATTTTTTGTCATGAATCAACAACAAGTGGGACACAATCGTGAAGTGGAACAAAATTTATTGGATAATTTAAACTTTTTTAACAAATAAAAAACTGAAAAGTGGGGCGTGCAATATTATTCGGCCCCTTTACTTTCAGTGCAGCAAACTCACTCCAGAAGTTCAGAGAGGATCTTTGAATGATCCAATGTTGTCCTAAATGACTGATGATGATAAATAGAATGCACCTGTGTGTAATCAAGTCTCCGTATAAATGCACCTGCTCTTTGATAGTCTCATGGTTCTGTTTAAAGCGCAGAGAGAACCATGAAGACAAAGGAACACACCAGGCAGGTCCGAGATACTGTTGTGGAGAAGTTTAAAGCCGGATTTGGATACAAAAAGATTTCCCAAGCTTTAAACATCCCAAGGAGCACTGTGCAAGCAATTATATTGAAATGGAAGGAGTATCAGACCACTGCAAATCTACCAAGACCCGGCCGTCCCTCCAAACTTTCATCTCAAACAAGGAGAAGACTGATCAGAGATGCAGCCAAGAGGCCCATGATCACTCTGGATGAACTGCAGATAACTGAGGTGGGAGAGTCTGTCCATAGGACAACAATCAGTCATGCACTGCACAAATCTGGCCTTTATGGAAGAGTGGCAAGAAGAAAGCCATTTCTCAAAGATATCCATAAAAAGTCTCGTTTAAAGTTTGCCACAAGCCACCTGGGAGACACACCAAACATGTGGAAGAAGGTGCTCTGGTCAGATGAAACCAAAATCGAACTTTTTGGCCACAATGCAAAACGATATGTTTGGCGTAAAAGCAACACAGCTCATCACCCTGAACACACCATCCCCACTGTCAAACATGGTGGTGGCAGCATCATGCTTTGGGCCTGCTTTTCTTCAGCAGGGACAGGAAAGATGGCTAAAATTGATGGGAAGATGGATGGAGCCAAATACAGGACCATTCTGGAAGAAAACCTGTTGGAGTCTGCAAAAGACCTGAGACTGGGACGGAGATTCATCTTCCAACAGGACAATTATCCAAAACATAAAGCCGAATCTACAATGGAATGGTTCACAAATAGACGTATCCAGGTGTTAGAATGGCCAAGTCAAAGTCCAGACCTGAATCCAATCGAGAATCTGTGGAAAGAGCTGAAGACTGCTGTTCACAAACGCTCTCCATCCAACCTCACTGAGCTCGAGCTGTTTTGCAAGGAAGAATGGGCAAGAATTCCAGTCTCTCTATGTGCAAAACTGATAGAGACATACCCCAAGCGACTTGCAGCTGTAATTGCAGCAAAAGGTGGCGCTACAAAGTATTAGCGCAAGGGGGCCGAATAATATTGCACGCCCCACTTTTCAGTTTTTTATTTGTTAAAAAAGTTAAAATGATCTAATAAATTTCGTTCCACTTCACGATTGTGTCCCACTTGTTGTTGATTCTTGACAAAAAATTAGATTTTTATATCTTTATGTTTGAAGCCTGAAATGTGGCGAAATGTTGAAAGGTTCAAGGAGCCGAATACTTTCGCAAGGCATTGTAACTTGCCCAACACTAATTAGCTTGAATCTCACAAATAAGGCTAAAAGGTTTAAAGAGTTGCACACTATTATGTACAAAACTGATGTAAATATGTTTATACCTTGTTCAGATGACAGTGAAACCTCCTACAGATTCAGCCCAGACTGCTGCTGCTGCTGTGAGAGGTCATTCTCCTACGTCATCGCCGCCATTTTGGCTCCCCCTAGCGATTCTATGCGGAAGTGAAAAAGTGCAACTTCAAAGCCGTTTTTTTTACATAATTCATCTGAACATGTCAAAATGAACACCCGAAATATTATAAACACATATTGTAGTTATATATTCTGGATAGCAGCATATTAAATTCTAGTACTACTTTAAACCAGACATGGTTCTGTAACAGCCTGCTCACTGGGCTCTCCAAACAGTTTAGTCCAGTTCTCAGGTCTCTGAACTGGCTTCCTGTGGCTCAGATAATAGACCTCTCCACGGCCTTGCACCTACATCTGTGATATGAACCAACTCAGACTCTGAGGAGCACAGGGACTGGCCTCCTGCTGGGACTCTGAGGAGCACAGGGACTGGCCTCCTGCTGGGACTCTGAGGAGCACACGGACTGGCCTCCTGCTGGGACTCTGAGGAGCACAGGGACTGGCCTCCTGCTGGGACTCTGAGGAGCACAGGGACTGACCTCCTGCTGGGACTCTGAGGAGCACAGGGACTGGCCTCCTGCTGGGACTCTGAGGAGCACAGGGACTGGCCACCTACTGGGACTTTTTGGAGCATTTATTGAGTTTTAATACATTTTTATTTAGACATTCAGTGTTTTTTGCTTAATTAATTGTTGTTGTTGTAAATGTGTATGATTTTACATCTTTGTCAAGCACTTTGGGTTGCACAGCATAAATTGTGCAATATAAATAAACTTGAGTGATGATTGATTGATATGTTTAAGGCAAGACCCTCACCCTGGGTACCTCTGAAGAACACTCACCCTGGGTACCTCTGAAGAACCCTCACCCTGGTACCTTTGAAGAACCCTCACCCTGGGTAGCTCTGAAGAACACTCACCCTGGGTACCTCTGAAGAACACTCACCCTGGGTACCTTTGAAGAACACTCACCCTAGGTACCTCTGAAGAACACTCACCCTGGGTAACTCTGAAGAACACTCACCCTTGGTACCTCTGAAGAACACTCACCCTGGGTACCTCTAAAGATCCCTCACCCTTGGTACCTCTGAAGAACCCTCACCCTGGGTACCTCTGAAGAACCATCACCCTGGATACTTCTGAAAAAACCCCTGTGGCTCAGATAATAGACCTCTCCACGGCCTTGCACCTACATCTGTGATATGAACCAACTCAGACTCTGAGGAGCACAGGGACTGGCCTCCTGCTGGGACTCTGAGGAGCACAGGGACTGGCCTCCTGCTGGGACTCTGAGGAGCACAGGGACTGGCCTCCAGCTTAGACTCTGAGGAGCACACAGACTGGCCTCCTGCTGGGACTCTGAGGAGCACAGGGACTGGCCTCCTGCTGGGACTCTGAGGAGCACAGGGACTGGCCTCCTACTGGGACTCTGAGGAGCACAGGGACTGGCCTCCTGCTGGGACTCTGAGGAGCACAGGGACTGGCCTCCTACTGGGACTTTCTGGAGCATTTATTGAGTTTCAATACATTTTGATTTAGACATTCAGTGTTTTTTGCTGATTTATTGTTGTTGTTGTAAATGTGTATGATTTTATATCTTTGTCAAGCACTTTGGGTTGCACAGCATAAATTGTGCATAAACTTGAGTGATGATTGATTGATATGTTTAAGGCAAGAAAACCAACCCTCACCCTGGGTACCTCTGAAGAGCACTCACCCTGGGTACCTCTGAAGAACCCTCACCCTGGGTACCTCTAAAGATCCCTCACCCTTGGTACCTCTGAAGAACACTCACCCTGGGTACCTCTGAAGAACCCTCACCCTGGGTACCTCTGAAGAACCCTCACCCTGGGTACCTCTAAAGATCCCTCACCCTTGGTACCTCTGAAGAACCCTCACCCTGGGTACCTCTGAAGAACCATCACCCTGGGTACCTCTGAAAAACCCTCACCCTGGGTACCTCTGAAGAACCCTCACCCTGGGTACCTTAAAAGAACACTCACCCTGGGTACCTCTGAAGAACACTCACACTGGGTACCTCTGAAGAACACTCACACTCGGTACCTCTGAAGAACACTCACACTGAAAGGGTACCTTTGAAGAACACTCACCCTGGGTACCTCTGAAGAACCCTCACCCTGGGTACCTCTGAAGAACATCCATCCATCCATTTTCTACCCTTTAATCCATTTCTGGGTCAGGGGGGTGGCAATCAGAGATGCCACCCAAGTCTCATAGCACCAGCCCCTCACTGACCCTCTGCAGGTGGTGAGTCCACAGGAGGACGGCTGCTCTCTGAGTGTGAGCATAGCCTTGATCTTTCAGTGGGAGCTTTGGGCAAAGTGGGGTTAAGTGTCTTGCCCAAGGACACAACAACAGCAGTCATCAGTGGGAGTCGGTGGAGAAGGTGTAGAGGTGGGAACACTCACACTTAAAGGGTACTTCTGAAGAACACTCACCCTGGGTACCTCTGAAGAACACTCACACTTAAAGGGTACTTCTGAAGAACACTCACCCTGGGTACCTCTGAAGAACACTCACACTTAAAGGGTACTTCTGAAGAACACTCACCCTGGGTACCTCTGAAGAACCCTCACCCTGGGTACCTCTGAAGAACACTCACACTTAAAGGGTACCTCTGAAGAACACTCACACTGGGTACCTCTGAAGAACACTCACACTTAAAGGGTACCTCTGAAAAACACTCACCTGGGTACCTCTGGAGAACCCTCACCATGGGTACCTCTGAAGAACCCTCACCCTGGGTTCCTCTGAAGACCACTCACACTTAAAGGGTACCCCGGAGGATACTATAATAAGTAAGGGATAACGTATATTACGCAGGTCATTATCGGAAAATAAGTACCGACAGGGCGAAGCGGACCCCGACGCATAGGAGGGGTCTGCTTCTGCCCTGGAGGTACTTATTTTCCGATAATGACCTGCGTAATATACGTTATCCCGCTTATTACACGGCTTTATACCAACAGAACACACAACATAAACTTCAGTCCACTTTTAGAAATGCCGAAAGGTTTATTTAATGCCAGAAAATAAAATAGTTCCCAAAGGCTTTCCCGTGGCTATGCTAGCAACAGTTAGGCTAACAACTTCCAAACTAGAACTCTCTGGAACTGCATGAAAACTGAACAAAGAATCCTGAACATCAGCGGTGAGTGACCCAAACATAAACCTAACCTAAATCCATAATTCCATCCTCTGCAAATGTTCCTAAAATGTGCCGGTATCTTAAAATGTGCCGGTATCTTAAAATGTGCCGGTATCTTAAAATGTGCCGGTATCTACTTCCGGGTTTTTCGGGATCGCCTTTTCTCGCATTACATCAGTGTTTTTGTCATGAAAACGTAAACGGAAAATTCTGAAAACTTCCGTGCACTTGTATTAAGACTGGATATGTATAAATTACTCTCCCATTAACATTTCATTGCGTTGATTGATTGGCATTTGCGTTTATTGAGCGGCCAGAACTACTTCCGGGTTTTTCACGATCGCTTTTTGACGCAGAGAAATAGTATTTTTGTCATGAAGACAAGACCAGAAAATTCTGAAAATGTCCGTGCACGTGTGTGAAGAATGTATATGTATAAGTATTCTCCGATTAACATTTAAGTGTGTTGATTGAGCGTGGCTAGCTCCGGAGTGGCCGGAACTACTTGCGGAGTTATCCACGCATTTGAAAGACAAGCAGAGAGTGCGTTGCCAAAGGGCAGCGGTCATTATTGTTTTGAGAGGTCCGTTATAGAAAATAATGACCGTAGAACGTTTTGAAATTACATTCAAATCAATGGAGCGTTCTCCTGCTGCTGTGAGGAGCCGTATAATAATAATTTATAATGCTGACTTGCTTGAATATTTGTATTTTGGTAAATGCAAATGTTGTTGGTTGGAGTCAAAAAACTTATGGAAAACTTTGAATATGAATAAAGTGCACTATTTATGTCCATAGGTTTGTTTTATTATTATTGGCTTTCTGTGTTTGGTTTACTGATCTGTGTTGGTGAATCGACAACTTTGTAATGTCCTCTGAGGCGACTCTTGTTGTGATTTAGGAATTTAGACAAAAATAAACTGAATTGAATTGAATAATATGAAAAAAGAGACAAATCCGCACAATTAAGTTCATCAGACAGGCATGAGTGTTCCTCTGAAGAACTCTCCCTCACAGTTAAAGGGCACCTCTGAAGAACTCTCACTCACAGTTAAAGGGTACCTCTGAAGAACTCTCATTCACAGTTAAAGGGTACCTCTGAAGAACTCTCACTCACAGTTAAAGGGTACCTCTGAGGAACCCTCACTCACAGTTAAAGGGTACCTGTGAAGAACTCTCACACACAGTTAAAGGGTACCTCTGAAGAACTCTCACTCACAGTTAAAGGGTACCTCTGTGGAACTCTCACTCACAGTTAAAGGGTACCTGTGAAGAACTCTCACTCACAGTTAAAGGGTACCTCTGAAGAACTCTCACTCACAGTTAAAGGGCACCTCTGGGGAACTCTCACTCACAGTTAAAGGGTACCTGTGAAGAACTCTCACTCACAGTTAAAGGGCACCTCTGAAGAACTCTCACTCACAGTTAAAGGGCACCTCTGAAGAACTCTCACTCACAGTTAAAGGGCACATCTGAAGAACTCTCACTCACAGTTAAAGGGTACCTCTGAGGAACTCTCACTCACAGTTAAAGGGTACCTGTGAAGAACTCTCACTCACAGTTAAAGGGTACCTGTGAAGAACTCTCACTCTGGGGAACACTCACTCACAGTTAAAGGGCACCTCTGAAGAACTCTCACTCACAGTTAAAGGGCACCTCTGGGGAACTCTCACTCACAGTTAAAGGGCACCTCTGGGGAACACTCACTCACAGTTAAAGGGCACCTCTGAAGAACTCTCACTAACAGTTAAAGGGCACCTCTGAAGAACTCTCACTTACAGTTAAAGGGCACCTCTGAAGAACTCTCGCTCACAGTTAAAGGGCACCTCTGGGGAACTCTCACTCACAGTTAAAGGGCACCTCTGGGGAACACTCACTCACAGTTAAAGGGCACCTCTGAAGAACTCTCACAAACAGTTAAAGGGCACCTCTGGGGAAAACTCACTCACAGTTAAAGGGCACCTCTGGGGAACTCTCACTCACAGTTAAAGGGCACCTCTGAAGAACTCTCACTTACAGTTAAAGGGCACCTCTGAAGAACTCTCACTCACAGTTAAAGGGCACCTCTGAAGAACTCTCTCTCACAGTTTAAGGGTACCTCTAAAGAACTCTCAGGGCGGCACGGTGGCTGAGTGGATAGCACTCTCGCCTCTCAGCAAGAAGGTCCTGGGTTCAAATCCCGGTTGGACCAGGGCCTTTCTGAGTGGAGTTTGCATGTTCTCCCCGTGTCTGCGTAGGTTTCCTCCGGGTGCTCCGGTTTCCCCTACCACAAAAAATATGTACAATAGGTATGGCATGTGCCTCCTGTACTGGCACCCCCACTCCCAAAAAAATAACAATTGTAAACCGCTTTGAGACTCCGATGTGCAGTGAAAAGGCGGTATATAAATAAAAGCTTACTTACTTACTTACTTACTCTCACTCACAGTTAAAGGGCACCTCTGAAGAACTCTCACTCACAGTTAAAGGGCACCTCTGAGGAACATGAAGGATCCCTCATGTGTTTGTGCGGCACATTTTCACCAACAACAGCCAAATACTTAATATACCTCACTGTTCCAGACCCACACCAGACCCAGACCCAGACCAGATCAGCCCCCGATCCAGACCCAGCCCGCAGCTGTGACATGTCAGGTTTACGGTTTCTCTGGACTTCAGTCTGAGATAAAACTCATTAGTTTTGTTGTAATCTGTTTTTAATCTGCTTCATAAAGCCATTCATCAAATGTGTGACATCACATCAGCTCACTGCAGAGTCCTGGCCCCAGCTTCATCAGCGCCAAAATGTCTGAGACTGTCACTTCCAGAGATCATCTCCTGTGCACAGTGGACTCTTTTACAATTGTATCATGTTTTAGTGTGTGTGTGTGTGTTTGTGTGTGTGTGCGTGCGTGCGTATGTGTGTGTGCGCGTGCATGTGCGTGTATGTGTGTGTAGGCTGTAGACCCAGAACTACAGCTGTCGACCCAAGACTGAGGCTGTAGACCCAGAACTGAGGCAGAAGACCCAGAACTGAGGCTGTAGACCCAGAACGGAGGCTGTAGACCCAGAACTGAGGCTGTAGACCCAGAACTGAGGCTGTAGACCCAGAACTGAGCCTGTAGACCCAGAACTGAGGCTGTAGACCCAGAACTGAGGCTGTAGACCCAGAACTGAGGCTGTAGACCCAGGACTGAGGCTGTAGACTCAGGACTGATGCTGTAGACCCAGGACTGATGCTGTAGATCCAGGAATGAGGCTGTAGACCCAGGACTGAGGCTGTAGATCCAGGACTGAGGCTGTAGATCCAGGACTGAGGCTGTAGACCCAGGACTGAGGCTGTAGATCCAGGACTGATGCTGTAGATCCAGGAATGCGGCTGTAGACTGAGGACTGAGGCAGCTCCCAGCCGTGGAGGGGAGTGCGGCCCACAAGTCTGGGCAGGGAGAGACAGGCCACAGGTGCAGATGAAAGACCCATCAAGTCCCCATCATCACAGCCCAGAACCAGAAGACAATGGGACAGTGAGTGGGTGAATAGCGATGAACAGACTACAGCTGAAGTCATAATGACGACAGATACAACAGAAGACAGTGTGTTACCATTCTTCTCCTGCAGGGGTCTCCACATGCAGCGTCACTGACAATCTGCGTTTTCTGTTTAGTATCACTGCCTCCGACTGCACTTTCTGACTCTCCAGGGTCCAGAGAGTTAGTCATATGTTTCAGAGCCAAAACCGTGTTTTATAAAATCCTGTGTTTATGATGATCCAGGTTAGGGTCAGGGGTCAGGCCAAGTCTTCTCCAACGTTTTATTGTTGTTGTTAGCAGTAAGATCCTGGACTCTGTGAGGATTAGATAGCTACTTGGCCTAAGTGCAGGACTATACAAGGACTCTGATGGTGCATCCATGTTTTGACTATGATGTGACTGTCTCTGTGTGACACGTACGTCTTTCCATGTGTGACGTGACAATGACTATATACACTGTGTACTGCCTTTATTCTGTCTGAGAGAAATAAACAATGGAAACCACTGGAACTTGAGAGAAACCAAAATAAACTTCCAGAGTTTGGCGCACCACGATCCGTCTCTGTCTGGGTTATTCCTGACAACTCTCTGGGGACAGTTGTTGATGACTGTTAATGATTATTAACGACAGATTTATGGCTCGGGCAGCGTTTACGGCTCGGGCGGTGTTTACGGCTCGGGCGGTGACACGATAAAAGCCTCAGGTTGATGTTCACGTTTCAGCTCAACTTTATAAAAGAAGCTTCTGGTCTTTTGTGTCTGATTCGTCTGTGACTCAGGTGAGTGTCACCCTGACCCTAACCCAGGTCTGAGCCTGACCCTAACCCAGATCTGAGCCTGACCCTAACCCAGATCTGGGCCTGACCCTAACCCAGATCCGACCCCTGACCCAGGTTTGACCCGGACCCTAACCCAGATCTGACCCCTGAGCAAGGTCTGACCCTGACCCTAACTTAGGTCTGACCTCAAACCTAGGTTTGAGCCCAAACCCTAACCCAGGTCTGACCTTGACCCTATCCCAGGTCTGATCCCTGACCCTAACCCATGTCTGACCTTGACCCTATCCCAGGTCTGACCCCTGACCCTAACCCAGGTCTGACCTTGACCCTATCCCAGGTCTGACCCTGACCTTGTCACAGGTTCTAGTGTTTGTGTTTTTCACTGAGGATGAGGATGATGAGGATGAAGAGGTTCTCGTCTCTGGAGCTACTCCTCAGTCTCCTCGTCACTCTGCTGCTGATCTGCTGTGCCGCGCTGATCGTCTTCACCCTGATCAGTTCCACCAACGGTAACTATAGTAACACAGTGACAGTGTAACCATAGTAACAAGGTGACAGTGTAGTCATAGTGACATTAGTGACAATGTAACCATAGTAATACGTAACAGTGTAGCCATAGTAACACGTGACAGTGTAACCACAATAACACAGTGACATCGTAACCATAGTAACACAGTGACAGTGCAACCATAGCAACACAGATACCAGGGGGACGGGTACTAGGCAGGAGGTTTTTCCAGCGCGACACATCCAGTCTGAAGTCTCTTGTTAAAGATGGAATGGAGAGGCTCAGCTAACTCTACTGCACATTCCTTAAGGAGACTTGGTGTTATCCCATCAGGCCCAGCAGACTTCCTCCCCTGGAGCTTCGTTAGGTGGATGAAGGAGGATGCAGCAGGGGTGTAGCCGTTGAGAGAAGCAGGACTGTTTACAGCAGCAGAGGTGGTGTAGCCGCTAACAGATACAGATATGTTAGCATTAATGTCATAGTTAACTGTCATAGTGTAACTCCCCAATGCAAAAAGAAAGTATTTGGATTGTCTGACAGAGGCTACTCAATCAGTGCTTTTGTTAATGATTTTTACTATTTAACATGGTAGAAATTACCTAAAATGTCTAATAAAGGCTACTCTTTGGTTTTCAGTCAGTTAGATGGTTCTTTATGGTGTAGATGATGATGTCGCACTAGAAAGTAAGTAAGTAAGTAAGTAATGTTTATTTATATAGCACATTTTACAGACCAAGGCACAGACCCAAAGCGCTTCACAATGTTCAGAGTCAGATATTGTTCCAATCCTTCCACACACGGTGATGACAGAAGCGAGTCCAGAACACACTGGACCATCAGCTCCAACACCATCATTCACTCTCTCATTTACATTCAGACCTATTGTGCATGTTTTTAGTGGTAGGGGAAACCGGAGCACCCGGAGGAAACCTACGCAGACACGGGGAGAACATGCAAACTCCACTCAGAAAGGCCCTGTTCCAACTGGGATTTGAACTTGCTTTGATCTGAAGATAGTTGTGATTCTTGATGTATTCAGAAAGTAATCAGCGCGACTGCTTTTGTTTGTACGCCTGCTGTACTTTACGTCCCTGGCACTTAAAGTGGTTTGGGTTTCAAATACGTGCCCGTGGTAGAAGCCTGGAGCACAAATGTTGTTGCTAAAGCAAGAGAAATGGAACTGCCTCCATCCTGCCTCTTTGAAGAATCTTTCTCCTTTCTCCTGTGTTTCCTGTGATCGGGCTGTGATGGAAATCCAAGTTCTTTCTTTTTGGAGGTGATTGGACTACTTCAAGGTTAACTATGACATTAAGCCCAGTCAGTTTTTGTTTGATATAGTGTTTGACAACTCTAGTTTATACAGAAGTGTGTATACAGATGTGCATAAACACATCTGTATAAAGACATCTGTATAAAGTTTATACAGATGTGTGTATACACATGTATTTATACAGATGTGTTTATACACATGTGTGTATACAGATGTGTTTATACACATGTGTTTATACACATGTGTTTATACAGATGTGTTTATACACATGTGTGTATACAGATGTGTTTATACACATGTGTTTATACAGATGTGTTTATACAGATGTGTTTATACAGATGTTTTTATACACATGTGTTTATACACATGTGTTTATACAGATGTGTTTATACACATGTGTTTATACAGATGTGTTTATACTAGGGCTGTCAAAATTATCGCGTTAATTCACGTTAATTACCGTTTTTATTAACGCGTTAAAATAATTAACGCATTAACTGCCATTGACGTGTTAAGACGTCAATTGCGTTTCCCGCTATTTTCACGTTCCCAGATGTCTATTGTATCAAATATGTAAGGCTTGAGGCAATATGTTGTCGAGCCAGCAGATGGCAGCATTGCTCTATGAATGGTTTGAAAACAGCTAGAAGCTAGATAAGATAATAAAACTTACCTCTACTCGACTGGGAATTACAGGGGAACGAAACAAGCTAGAAACTAAATTATTTTTGCTGATGAAAGTAGACACTCCATTCTTTCAGAATTTAGGTAGTCATAGTACACAATATTCTGTGGGTCTTAAAAATTCAGTAAAAATCATCAGAAACAGCTGGCAATATGGGAGTACCTGTTCTGAAATAGGCTGGCAGTCAATCACATGTCCGAATGACCCGCCCATTTATAATAATATCACTCAGAATGCCACGGACACGTGCGTGTGTGTGATGGTGACAGCGGTAACGTGGTCATATAATACACGCATATATATATACACGCACACAGGGGCCATTCTCTGATGTTGTGTGACACACGGAGGAGAGGAGGAGACACGCTGAAATGCAACCAAACTCGCAAAATTAAAGCTGGGGTACCTACATTTTCCCTTTCATTAACAGCTCTTGTTGATTGTACCCAAAAGTAGAAGGTTGTGAGCAAGTCAAACAGATTTAAGTACATTTGGTATGAATAATAATGTGTCATTACATTTGAAAATGTAATTTAACTTCAATTGGAGTGGATTTGAAATAGAATGTTAAAAATGCGATTAATCGTGAGTTAACTCACCATTACTATGCGATTAATCAACTAAAAAAATTAATCGTTTGACAGCCCTAGTTTATACACATGTGTTTATACAGATGTGTTTATACACATGTGTTTATACACATGTGTTTATACACATGTGTTTATACAGATGCAGATACAGAGGTTTTTTCTGGAACGATGAAAATTTCTGGAACCAACTTCTCAGAAGACCTGAGGAACTCCTCCTCCACACACTTCAAGAGTCTGTCCTTCGACGTCCAGGAGCTGGTGAGACCGGGGTCAGGGGTGAGATCGGGGTCAGGAGTGAGACAGGGGTCAGGGGTCAGGAGTGAGACAGGGGTCAGGGGTCAGGAGTGAGACTGGGGTCAGGAGTGAGACAGGGGTCAGGGGTGAGACCGGGGTCAGGGGTCAGGAGTGAGACAGGGGTCAGGGGGAAACCGGGGTCAGGGACATTGTGCTCCAAACCCTGAAGTCTACACAGATGTTTCTACACAAAGTGAAACCATGAGTTGTAGATATTTTATGAATGAAACAAACATTTATCTGTCTCCAGGTGGGCGGAGCCTACGCTGCCACTGACCTGAGGCAGCAGTACAAGACCTGCAGGGTCCTGGACTACAGGTCAGGAGTACTGCTACTGCTACTACTGCTGCTACCACTGCTAATACTGGTACTGCTGCTACTACTGCTACTGCTACTGCAGCTACTACTGCTACTACTGGTACTGCTACTACTACAACTGCTACTACTGCTGCTACTACTGCTACTACTGCAACAACTACAACTGCTACTGCTACTACTGCTACTACTGCAACAGCTACTACTGCTACTGCTACTACTGCTACTACTGCAACAACTGCTACAACTGCTACTACTACTGCTACTACTACTACTGCTATTACTGCTACTACTGCTACTACTGCTACAACTACTGCTACAACTACTGCTACTACTGCTACAACTACTGCTACTACTACTACTACTGCTACTACTGCTGCTGCTACTAAGTAAGTAAGTAATCTTTATTTATGTAGCTCCTTTCACAGACCAGAGTCCCAAAGCGGTTTACAATTGTTATTTTTGGGCACTTACCTATTGTACATGTTTTTATTGGGAGGGGAAACTGGAGCAGCTGGAGGAAACATACCGAGACACGGGGAGAACATGCAAATTCCACTCAGAAAAGCCCTGTTCCGACCGGGATTCGAACCCAGGACCTTCTACTACTGCTGCTACTGCCACTGCTACTACCACTGCTACTGCTGCTACTACTTCTACTGCTGCTACTACTTCTACTGCTGCTACTACTTCTACTGCTGCTACTACTACTCCACTTCTGCTGCTGTGACCTAAAGTGCTGTTGCATTGTAATATTATTGTTATCTACTTTTAGAAGGATTTATTTATCTGTTTTGTTTTTTTGTTTTTGTTTGGATGTATATGTTTCTGCTGATACTGGACACCTTAATCTCTCCTACGGGAAACAATAAAATATCTATCTATACTGCTGCTGCTACTGCTCCTGCTGCTGATAAACTGCCGGTGTTCACTTTAGGAAGGGCAGTGTCGTGGTGACCTTTGACCTGCACTTCATACATCCTATCAGCACAGAGGAGGCGGAGCTAAAGTTGAGGGCGGGGCTTCAGCTCTACCCAGGCTCTGGATTGGCTGTTGACCTGAGCAGCGTCAATGTAACAGGTGTGGAAAGAGTGTATGTATGTGTGTGTGTTTGTATGTTTGTGTGTGTATTTGTGTGTTCGTACATGTATGTGTGTTTGTCACCAGCAGTGCCACAGAACCACATTTTGTTCTTGGCCTCTCCAATCAATGTTTTTTATGGTTAAATCACAAAATAGATGTTATAATTATATAATTATGTTACAGACAATAAACAAACAATCACCAACAAGTTATTTTTTTTAAATGTTTTTAGTTCATTTGAAATCCCTGAGGTTCATCGTGCTCCAACACGGCTTCAAAATGTATTTCTTGACTGAATGATATTGTCCATTGATCTCAATGGTTATATCCAAAAAGTGCATGTGTGTGTGTGTGTGTGTATATGTGTGTGTGTGTGTGTGTGTGTATGTGTATGTGTATGTGTATGTTTGTGTGTGTGTGCGCACAACCGGCTTAAGTTGCATTTTTTCTTTCAGAAAAAGTTGACACCTTGCCGTCTTTTATCCCTCCCACCTCTGTGACCCCTGTGACCTCTGTGACCCCGAGTTCATCCACAGGTGAGTGATGTCATTGATTGGGGCTGACCCTCTCTCTCTTGCTCGCCCCTTTGATGCCCTCCTTTCTCTCTTTCACAGCGTCCTGTCCGGACGGTCACATGACCTGCTCTGATGGGTTGGGCTGCGTTCTCATTGGTCAATTTTGTGATGGACACAAAGACTGTGAAGACGGATCAGATGAGGACCAGAGGACCTGCGGTAACACTGACCCCTGACACATGACCCCTGACACATGACTTCTGACACATGACCCCTGACACATGACTTCTGACACATGACCCCTGACACATGACCTCCGACACATGACCCCTGACACATGACCCCTGACACATTACCCCTGACACATGATCTCTGACACATGACCCCTGAGCGCTGACACATGACCCTTGACCTTTGAGACATGACCAAGAGTACATTTCCAAATGGCAAGAATCTTGAGTAAGTTAAACCAGACTCTCTTGCTTCAAACGGGTCTGACTGTAAGATCCAGTCACATAAAGGTCACATGACTCAGGTCACATGACTCAGGTCACATGACTTAGGTCACGTGTCTTGTGTGTCTTCACAGCAACATCGTGCGACGGTCACTTCCTGTTGACCGGCCCAAACGGCTCCTTCACTTCCTCTGTGGGCGGGAACTCCAGCGGCTCCACTTCCTGTCGCTGGATCATCAGGTGTTATCAGGGCTAAGGCTCAATAGTTACAGTCTTTGGGGGTTTCACAATAAAAGCCTCGTAAATCAAACCTCTAACCTTCTCTCATTCAAGATTTAATATTGCGCTTTTATTGTTATGTTGTGGAGGGCGGGACCAGGCCTGTCAGTCAGAGTGGACTTTCAGTTCTTCTTCCTGGAGGAGGGGCGGGACTTCCTGCGGCTCTATGAGGGCGTTGGGGTAGGCCGGAAGCTGATTGGTTCGTTTGGTTTGAGTTCAAATTTCATGATTGGCCAATTTTTTGTTGCTTGGCTTTGATTTTTTTGTTCTCTTTGACCAGCTGATCTCACAGGCTCCGCCCCACCAGGAAGTGTGTGGATATTGAGTGACCAATCACAGGCCGAGTTTGTATCAGGTGATCTGAGTGAAGGGCGGGGCTTTAGAGCAACGTTTAAAACTGTGGATTTGACGGACATGAGCGGTAAGTCACATGACCTTCTGCTTTTCTCATCGACTTACAGCCACAGACTTCGGGAGCATGGACTTCAGTATTTAGGACCATAGATTTCAGGACCATAGACTTCAGTATTTAGGACCATAGATTACAGGACCATAGACTTCAGGACCATAGTCTTCAGTATTTAGGACCATAGACTTCAGTATTTAGAACCATAGTCTTCAGTATTTAGGACCATAGACGTCAGGACCATAGTCTTCAGTATTTAGGACCATAGACTTCAGGACCATAGAATTCCGTATTTAGGACCATAGACTTCAGTATTTAGAACCATAGTCTTCAGTATTTAGAACCATAGACTTCAGTATTTAGGACCATAGACTTCAGTATTTAGAACCATAGTCTTCAGTATTTAGGACCATAGACTTCAGGACCATAGACTTCAGTATTTAGGACCATAGACTTCAGTATTTAGAACCATAGACTTCAGTATTTAGGACCATAGCCTTCAGTATTTAGAACCATAGACTTCAGTATTTAGGACCATAGCCTTCAGTATTTAGGACCATAGTCTTCAGTATTTAGGACCATAGACTTCAGGACCATAGAATTCAGTATTTAGGACCATAGACTTCAGTATTTAGAACCATAGTCTTCAGTATTTAGAACCATAGACTTCAGTATTTAGAACCATAGACTTCAGTATTTAGGACCATAGCCTTCAGTATTTAGGACCATAGTCTTCAGTATTTAGGACCATAGACTTCAGGACCATAGTCTTCAGTATTTAGGACCATAGACTTCAGTATTTAGAACCATAGACTTCAGTATTTAGAACCATAGTCTTCAGTATTTAGGACCATAGACTTCAGGACCATAGAATTCAGTATTTAGGACCATAGACTTCAGTATTTAGAACCATAGTCTTCAGTATTTAGAACCATAGACTTCAGTATTTAGAACCATAGTCTTCAGTATTTAGAACCATAGACTTCAGTATTTAGAACCATAGACTTCAGTATTTAGAACCATAGTCTTCAGTATTTAGAACCATAGACTTCAGTATTTAGAACCATAGACTTCAGTATTTAGAACCATAGACTTCAGTATTTAGGACCATAGACTTCAGTATTTAGAACCATAGTCTTCAGTATTTAGAACCATAGTCTTCAGTATTTAGAACCATAGTCTTCAGTATTTAGAACCATAGTCTTCAGTATTTAGGACCATAGACTTCAGTATTTAGGACCATAGACTGCAGTATTTAGGACCATAGCCTTCAGTATTTAGGACCATAGACTCCAGGACCATAGACTTCAGTATTTAGGACCATAGACTCCAGTATTTAGGACCATAGACTTCAGGACCATAGTCTTCAGTATTTAGGACCATAGACTTCAGGACCATAGACTTCAGTATTTAGGACCATAGCCTTCAGTATTTAGGACCATAGACTCCAGGACCATAGACTTCAGTATCTAGGACCATAGACTCCAGTATTTAGGACCATAGACTTCAGGACCATAGTCTTCAGTATTTAGGACCATAGACTTCAGGACCATAGACTTCAGTATTTAGGACCATAGACTCCAGTATTTAGGACCATAGACATCAGGACCATAGACTTCAGTATTTAGGACCATAGACTCCAGTATTTAGGACCATAGACTTCAGGACCATAGACTTCAGTATTTAGGACCATAGACTCCAGTATTTAGGACCATAGACTTCCGGACCATAGACTTCAGGACCATAGACTCCAGTATTTAGGACCATAGACTTCCGGACCATAGACTTCGGGACCATAGACGTCAGTATTTAGGACCATAGACTTCGGGACCATAGACGTCAGTATTTAGGACCATAGACTTCAGGACCATAGACTTCAGGACCATAGACTTCAGGACCATAGACTTCAGTATTTAGAACCATAGACTTCAGGACCATAGACTTCAGGACCATAGACTTCAGGACCATAGACCATGTGACTCTTGTCTCTGGCTTTAGATGAGCAGAAGGTGAATTGTTCGTTCGAAAATGGCTTTTGTTTCTGGAGACGAGATCCAGACCAGGACCAGGACTGGATCCGGATCAGAGGAGAGCGCTTCCCCCCTGGGACCGGACCTAGCGTGGACCAGACTACAGGAACTAGCTCAGGTCTGAACCAGGACTGATCCAGGTCTGAACCAGGACAGAACGAGGTCTGAACCAGGACTGGACCTACACTGGACCAGGACTGAACCAGGTCTGAACCAACAGACAGAGAGACGTAGTAGTAGTTTTGGTGATTTCTTAGTAAGTAAGTAAATAAAATATGAACAATAATTATATGTTCTTTAACTCCACAGGGTTTTATGTGTCCACTCCTTTCAGTCCCGGGTCCTGGTTGAAGACTTTCAGGATGTTAAGTCTGCCTTTGAGTCTGCGCTCCAGTGCCCCCTGTCTGTCCTTCTGGTAACTGCACCTTACACATGTCTATAGAGAGAGAGACCAGAGAGAGAGAGAGACACCAGAGAGAGAGAGACACACAAGAGAGAGAGAGAGACACCAGAGAGAGAGAGGGAGAGAGAGAGACACGCCAGAGAGAAACACACGAGAGAGGGAGAGAGACACCAGAGCGAGAGAGAGAGAGAGAGAGAGACCAGAGAGAGAGAGAGAGAGAGAGAGAGAGGAGAGACCAGAGAGAGACCAAAGAGACCATCTGGACATGATAGAGTCAGAGTTCAGGGGTCAGGGTTGGGCTGCTTAGACTATGATGTCATAGACAGATGATGTCACACTCTACAACATGAAATACCATATGTTTCAGGTTCCACATGTTTGGAGCCGATGTCTTTGTCCTCAGAGTTTTACTGCAGCATCCAAACGCCTCAGACCTGGTCCTGTTCCAGAGACAAGGGGACTTTGGGGACACATGGTACAGGGGACAGGTCCAACTGAACAATAACCAAACTCAGGGACAGGTAAGGACCAGAGACAGTTGGACTATGGGGACACATGGTACAGTGTGTGGCTGAGTGGGTAACATTTTGGCCACAGTTGGTCTGATTCTGGGAGCCCCATGACTATGGGAGGCTCCTGGCTACAGCCCCTGGGCTCTGGCCCCTGGGGTGCGACCCCTGCTCGTCCCTTACATTAGGCCTTAGGCAGCTCAATGGATAGGACTGTTCATTGATGTCAGATACTCCATCCATCCATCCATTTTCTTCCCTTTAATCCATTTCTGGGTCAGGGGGGTGGCAATCAGAGATGCCACCCAAGTCTCATAGCACCACGATATAGCACCATGATGTCAGATACTATTTCACTAAAACATAAAAAGACAAAGTAAAAAGGTTCAGTCTTGTTTGATGGACGACAGAGAATGTAGAACATTCTGAAAAACACATGGAATGGACCAATCAGCATCTACAGTTTGGGCCAATCAGAGCGCATCTACATTTTGGACCAATCAGAGCGCATCTACATTTTGGGCCAATCAGAGCGCATCTACATTTTGGACCAATCAGAGCATGTTTTACAGCTCGTCTTTGAGGCGTTGAAGAAGAGCGGGATGTTGAATGACATCGCCATTGATGACATCACACTGACATCACTGCCCTGTGGTCCCGCCCCTCCAGACCCCACAAATGTCCCGCCCCCGACCACAGCCCCTCCCATCCCAGGTAAGCCCCTCCCTTAAGCTACTCCCCCCAGTTTAGTCTCCATGTGGAAGTGACTCCATAGCGCCCCCTTTTTCTTGAATTGGGTCAAATAAGACTTTGTGGTTGACAGGTTTTCTCTTACTCTACAAGAGAGGAGAGAGGGAAGAGAGGAGAGAGAGAGCAGAGAGGAGAGAGAGAGCAGAGAGGAGAGAGAGAGCAGAGAGGAGAGAGAGAGCAGAGAGGAGAGAGAGCAGAGAGGAGGAGAGAGAGCAGAGAGGAGAGAGAGCAGAGAGGAGAGAGAGAGCAGAGAGGAGAGAGAGAGCAGAGAGGAGAGAGAGAGCAGAGAGGAGAGAGAGCAGAGAGGAGAGAGAGAGCAGAGAGGAGAGAGAGCAGAGAGGAGAGAGAGAGCAGAGAGGAGAGAGAGAGCAGAGAGGAGAGAGAGAGGAGAGAGAGCAGAGAGGAGAGAGAGCAGAGAGGAGAGAGAGCAGAGAGGAGAGAGAGCAGAGAGGAGAGAGAGCAGAGAGGAGAGAGAGAGCAGAGAGGAGAGAGAGCAGAGAGGAGAGAGAGAGCAGAGAGGAGAGAGAGAGCAGAGAGGAGAGAGAGAGCAGAGAGGAGAGAGAGAGCAGAGAGGAGAGAGAGAGCAGAGAGGAGAGAGAGCAGAGAGGAGAGAGAGAGCAGAGAGGAGAGAGAGAGCAGAGAGGAGAGAGAGCAGAGAGGAGAGAGAGAGCAGAGAGGAGAGAGAGAGCAGAGAGGAGAGAGAGCAGAGAGGAGAGAGAGAGCAGAGAGAAAGAGGAGAGAGGGAAGAGAGTAGAGAGCAGTAGCGGCGCCAGGTTTGCAATAATGGGTAGGCCTGCAGATTAGTAAGTAGGCCAAATTCGCACGCAAACTACAAGGGGTAGCTGGAATTGGGGTTTCAAAGAATATGGTTCAAACGCACGCACGCACGCACACACACACGCACCCAAGCACACACATACACACAAGCTCATTTATGAAACCTGCGTAGAAAAATGTGTACATTTGGGGTGTATATTCCATTTACGCAAAATCCAACGTCGGATTTATGAACGTGTGAGATCAGCCCAGATCTGAGCGTATACGCAGCTGCGGGTGTTGATAAATCGGCTGAATACGAACGTATTTATGAAAGTCACGCCTAGAATTATGCAGCAATGGTCGCGACAGGTCAGCACGGAAGTCCAAAAAGACTGTTGGAAGCCTCAAAAGGCACGTTTGTTTGTTATGTTTATGTAAAAATAAATATACGCTATATATTCAGCTGCGTTTTGCACAAATTTGCAAAAATAGTTTTGATACATTAGAAAAATCTCTCTTGAATTGTAGAAGTGAATAAATATAGATTGATTGAATGAATGAATGAATTCATATATATTATGCAGCGGTGGCTCTGAATGAAGCGTCTGCAGTGTCTTGGACGCAGCCTGGCTCGGGGTAGAAGTGCGCATTGAGGCGCTGTACACTTCAGAGAGCGTTTGCGGTCCAGATTTCACAAAGAAACTGAAGCCAAAACTTCTGCACATTTGAGGAGTTATGTGGCGCGATATCTCACGGCACTCGCTGCGCACTCTGGACAGGGCAGTGAGACATTTGTGAGTGAGCAATACCATCGATGCGTTATTGGGGTGTGTGTCTGTGTGAGGCTAACACAAATCTAATGAAATAACACATTGCTTTACCAGATGTGAATGAGGAATACAAATAGCCGTGCGTAATTACGCAGCGCAGAGCCTGCCACAGCAATAGACGGGTCACACATCCCTGTTGCGTAAAGTGTATTTATATAGAGCCTTTCACAGTTCAGGATCACAAAGCACTTCACATATACATACATATACAGATCAAAATAATACACACACAAGTCAGATTTAATAGAGGGTCCTGATCATGAGCTGTGATTTATTCGAAGTTTGCATTTTTCCATTAGACTTTTTCCGATGCGCAAATTCAACTTTTGAAACATGATGCTCAATGAAAACACAGCTTATAATTTTGCCAGAGGGAATATGTTTATTGTTGTCCAAATCCTGAATTTCATGCGTGTTTTGGCGTGTTGAGCCGAAGGTTGAGATCAGCGTTTACTGCACCTCCAGACCTGCCGTATATTTTTTTGCGTATTGTACGCTCACGTCCAGATAGATAAATGCGGAAAAGTGATTCCACCCTGATTTACACCCTGATTTGTCCGTACGCAAGTTTCATACATGAGGCCCTGTGTCTCTCACACACACAGGCCTAGAGTTTACCTCATCAGTGCGAGGCGAGCCTGGCCTGACCCTCCTCCTCTGGGACCTACGGGCCCGGGCCTCTGGCTCCTCTACCTCACAAAGTTCACGCTGAACTTTCTTAAAACTAAAATGACTAAAAAGGCTGCTCTGTTGTGAATGTTTTGAGAGCGTTGTCAATCTTTGGGACGAGGAATGGCTGCTTGTTCTCGGGAACGAGCTTCACGCTGTGCGATATGATCATGCAGATTATTGGACAAAATTGTTCAGCCAATAAACAGAACTATATTTGAAGCAACGTGAACGCTCAGGGGGTTACATTTTCTTAAAACATTAGAACGCAACATTTAGGCAATAATGTGTGTATAAAAATAACAATATTTAAATTATGACTTTTAATAAAAAGGCTAATGACTTGAGAGGCGAAGAACAAATTTGAGTAGGCCAAGAAAAAAACTGGTAGGCACCGGCCTACCCGGGCCTATCCCTGGCGCCGCGGCTGGTAGAGAGTCTGTCAAACACTATAAAACCACAGGGTTAGGATCCTCAGACCGAATAAATAGTTGAATCCTGCCGTATGGGCCCATGGGTTGTGTGTTGCCAGATCTGCAGTAGACTCACACTAATGTGGGGCAGGTGTGTTACCAAAGGACACAACAACAGTTTCACCTAACTCTCACCCACCGGAGAACCTGGTGTTACAGAGGTCTCCCATCACAGTACTTACCAGAATGAGGACAGGCATTTTGGCTCTGATGAACATATTAACGCAGATTTCTGATTGGTGGATTGTGTTACAGCTGACTGTGGGGGGCCCTTTGATTTCCATGACAACGGGACCTTCAGCTCTCCAAACTACCCCCATTACTACGGCAACAAGGCCAACTGTGAGTACTGATGTGGATGGTCTAAACCAGGTCTAAACCAGGTCTGAACCCAGTCTGAACCAGGTTGGAACCAGGTCTGAACCAGATCCATTCCAGTTCTGAACTAGGTCTAAACCAGGTTTGAACCAGGACTGGACAGGACTGAACGAGCACTGAACCAGGTTTGGACCATGTCAGAACCCGTTTTAAAGTAGGTCTGAAGCAGGACTCAACCCAGGACTAAACCAAGTGTTCACAGGCCTAAACCTGGTCTAGCCTGGACTAACTGACGACTCCGATCTGTGCAGGTCTTTGGAGGCTTCACACTGACGAAGGGAATAATCTGCAACTTCATTTTCTGGACTTTGATCTGGAGGCAACGTTTGACACTTTGGAGATCAGAGATGGAGCGGAACCAGATTCTCTTCTGCTGGGTGAGTCTGAACCGGTCTCTAGGTCTAAGTCTTGTCTCTGTCAGTGATGTCACAGTACAAACAGCTTGTTTAACCCAGAGTGTTTCCTCAGGTGTGTTTACAGGTAGCAGAGGTCCAGCCCATGATCTCTTCTCCTCGTCCAATCAGATGTCTCTGTGGCTGCTGAGTGACAGTTCAAACTCTGGACGAGGATTCAGGCTTAACTTCACCTCCGGGGTCAGGCTGGGCTCAAAAGGTGACAAATATTAAAAACTGAGTAAGCGTTAAATCCTCAGTCCTCAGGATCCCTGGACCTGAGGACTCTGTTGTCGGCTGTTGGGAGTTGGTTCTGTGACGCCTGTCGAGACGACTGTAGTGATTTTGGGCCATACAAATAAAATGTATATGATTTTGATGTATATTCCAGGTTTCTAAAACAGCCGTGACCTTTGTGGTATCAGTTGATATTGGTCTTGACTCTCGTCTCTGTAGATCCTTGTCTCGAGGAC
This sequence comes from Knipowitschia caucasica, assembly GCA_964034765.1. Taxonomy (NCBI): domain Eukaryota; kingdom Metazoa; phylum Chordata; class Actinopteri; order Gobiiformes; family Gobiidae; genus Knipowitschia; species Knipowitschia caucasica. Next base: position 3,722,245 of record OZ035833.1, read on the forward strand.
CAGTTCCAGTGTGTCTCCGGTCTCTGTGTTCCTTCAGAGTCTCAGTGTGATGGACAGATGGACTGTCCTGATGGGAGTGATGAGTCTCACTGCGGTGAGTCGAGACCTGCTCTAGTCCTGCTTGAGTCCTGCTGTCCTGCTGTAGTCCTGCTTGAGTCCTGCTGTCCTGCTGTAGTCCTGCTTGAGTCCTGCTGTCCTGCTGTAGTCCGCTGTAGTCCTGCTGTAGTCCTGCTGTAGTCCGCTGTAGTCCTGCTGTAGTCCTGCTTGAGTCCTAGTTTACACCAGCTTTAGAGATGCTATAGTCCTGCTCAAGTCTTGCTTTAGTCCTGCTTAGACACGCTTTGAAAAATAAAGTGTTGAGATCATAGTACCAGGCACGTTTTTGTCTGGTTGTAGTCCCAGGCACGCAGTTTTTCCGGCTGCGCCTAAGCCTTAGGGTTTGCAGCCCGAGGAGGGGGGCTTAAGGCTGGGTACATGGGTCCGACTGGTGCACAGGTCTAACCCGGACCAGGCCAGAGCTGGAAGTTAGACCTACATTAGTCCTGCTTTAGACCTACATTAGTCCTGCTTTAGATGTGCATTAGTCCTGCTTTAGATGACCTACATTAGTCCTGCTTTAGATGTGCATTAGTCCTGCTTTAGATGTGCATTAGTCCTGCTTTAGACCTACATTAGTCCTGCTTTAGACCTGCATTAGTCCTGCTTTAGACCTACATTAGTCCTGCTTTAGATGACCTACATTAGTCCTGCTTTAGATGTGCATTAGTCCTGCTTTAGACCTGCATTAGTCCTGCTTTAGACCTACATTAGTCCTGCTTTAGACCTGCATTAGTCCTGCTTTAGACCTACATTAGTCCTGCTTTAGACCAGCATTAGTCCTGCTTTAGACCTACATTATTCCTGCTTTAGACCTACATTAGGCCTGCTTTAGACTAGCTATAGTCCTGTTTTAGACCTGCTTTAGACCAGTTTTAGTCCTCTCACTTATCTCCGCAGTGTTCTTGGACTCGGACCGTCTCCAGTTTCAGATTTCTTCCTCAAAGTTCTCAGTTTGCTTCACAAACTGGAGCCAGAGTCTGACGGACTTCAGCTGCAGATACCTGGGATACAGGTCAGCTCAGTCTGCCCTAGGGCAGCTGCGGCTAAATGCAGTAAATCATTCAATAATTTATTTTGGGGTTTCCCTAACACTCTGTGATGTCACACTCTGTGATGTCACATTCTGTTTCAGATCTGGACAAACTTCATCAATTGATTCACGACCTGAAGATTCTCCATTTGTCTCAGTGTCATTATCCAACACGACCATCCAGACGACAGCAGTGTATGTCTGTGTGTGTGTGTGTGTGTGAGTGCGTATGTCTCTGTGTGTGTGAGTGTTTGTGTGACTGTGTAGCAATAACTATTTTTGTGTTTTCAGTGAGCGTTGTGAGAGTCTTGTGAATGTATCCTGCAGCAACAAACGTGAGTTCAATACAAGCTACATTAGCTACCTTAGCTCATTTTAGTGTCTCTTTCATCCTGATTTTGTTGTTTTTCTTAAATCCTTTGGTTTTCTATAAATCCAAACTTTAGTGCAACAAACTCTGCTCGATCGCCTCCAGCTCTAACTCCGCTCTAACTCCGCTCTAACTCCGCTCTGATCAGCAGCTCTGATTGGTCAGGACGCACCGTGGCCCTCTGTGCACGTGCATGAGAGTCACACACATGAATTTGGGCCAGACAAATGACCAAATACGGGCGAGTTCCGCACAGGCCACTGATTTGAAAAGGGCGCCATCTTGGATCTCCGGGGCTTGCATTGATACAATAGCTCTATCAGCCACATCATATTATCACAGAATTTAGGGTTATACTTCAGATTTCAGAAAAAAACTACCATGTGTTCTATGCATTTTTTGTATTTCGAGTTTAGTGAAAACAGAGAGGACACAGAGACGACAGAGGACAGAGAGGAGGACGGGGAGAAAGGGGGAGGACACAGAAAATGTAAACACAAGGTTAAACATTTGTTTTCTGTTAATTAAAATGTTTTGTCTTTTTTCAGCGTGCGGCGTCCAAAATCTGAACCAATCATCTGACAGAGGAGAGGCAGACAGCCAATCAGGTGACAGGCTTGTAATATCTTAAAACATATTGTACAGACTAAAATTTGAGACACATGTCAAGCCTTTTGTTTGTTTGAAATGGAGTATTGTGCCCCCCTCCGCCTCCTCTGCAGCCTCTGTATGTGGCAGTATTCAAGATTTGAATATGTGAATTCTGTTTCAGAGAGGGGTAAGATTGTGGGCGGAGTTGATGCAGCAAAGGGGGCGTGGCCTTGGATTGTGTCTCTTCACTGGTCGAATCGTCACGTGTGTGGAGCTTCTCTGATTGGACGAGACTGGCTGCTAACGGCCGCCCACTGCGTCTATGGGTAACACTGACCCTGAATGTTATACTAAAATATGCAAATACTTGGTAGTGTCTTAACCATGGATGAAAGGAGTTGTCCAATACAAAAATAACTTTTAAACTAATTGCAAATATTGTATTTTCATATTCTTAAAAGCCTCTTTTTAGCTTATCTTGTTTATTGATATTTCTTGTTACAGTAAAAATGTGCACTTGGAACGTTGGCAAGCTCTCATGGGACTCACCGTCCAATCACAGACCTCCGTCCCCGAGGTCCAGTCCCGACCAATAAGGCTCATAGTCATTCACCCACTGTACAACCGGCGAACCAAACAAGCCGACGTCGCTCTGATGCAACTGCAAGAGCCAATCAGCTTCAGCGGTGAGTCACGGGGGCTATCTCCAGGATGACATAATCTAACTAAACTGTGTGTGTGTGTTTGCATGTGTTTATGTTTGTGTTTGCTGGTGTCTGTGTGTGAGTGTGTGTATATGTGTGTGTATTTGCATGTGTGTTTGCCCATGTGTGTGTGTGTGTGTGTATTTCCAGATCATGTTCAGCCTGTGTGTCTCCCTGGATCCGATGAAGACCCGCCCACAGGAGCAGTCTGCTCTATCATTGGCTGGGGGCGACTGGAGAGTGGAGGTGAGAGCCAATCAGGAAGTAGCGTTGTATGATCCAGGCTCTCTCTCTGATGTGTCTCTTTCTCTCCCTGATGTCCTGCAGCAGGCGGTGGTACCTGTTGTCTCTCTCTCTGATGTGTCTCTTTCTCTCCCTGATGACCCAGGCTCTCTCCCTGATGTCCTGCAGCAGGCGGTGGTACCTGTTGTCTCTCTCTCTGATGTGTCTCTTTCTCTCCCTGATGTCCTGCAGCAGGCGGTGGTACCTGTTGTCTCTCTCTCTGATGTGTCTCTTTCTCTCCCTGATGTCCTGCAGCAGGCGGTGGTACCTGTTGTCTCTCTCTCTGATGTGTCTCTTTCTCTTCCTGATGACCCAGGCTCTCTCCCTGATGTCCTGCAGCAGGCGGTGGTACCTGTTGTCTCTCTCTCTGATGTGTCTCTTTCTCTCCCTGATGACCCAGGCTCTCTCCCTGATGTCCTGCAGCAGGCGGTGGTACCCGTTGTCTCTCGTCCTCTCTGTCAGGAGTTTCTTCCGCAGTACACTATCAGTGATCTCATGGTGTGTGCAGGACAAGAGGAGGGCGGGGTCGACACATGCCAGGTGAGGAGGGGGCGGGGCTACATGAGGGGGCGGGGCCGGCATGTTTCAGGTGAGGAGGGGCGGGGCTATATGAGGGGGAGGGGCCGGCATGTGTCAGGTGAGGAGGGGCGGGGCTATATGAGGGGGCGGGGCCGGCATGTTTCAGGTGAGGAGGGGCGGGGCTATATGAGGGGGCGGGGCCGGCATGTTTCAGGTGAGGAGGGGCGGGGCTATATGAGGGGGCGGGGCCGGCATGTGTCAGGTGAGGAGGGGCGGGGCTATATGAGGGGGCGGGGCCGGCATGTTTCAGGTGAGGAGGGGCGGGGCTATATGAGGGGGTGGGGCCGGCATGTGTCAGGTGTCATTTTCAAAATATTGTTTAATTTGTTTTAATTGTTTAATTCAGTCCCTCCTGTGGGCCCACCACCCGCAGAGGGGTCCGTGGTGGCGAAGCGGTGCAGAGAGGACTGGGCAGCAGTCGAAGGCGGAGACCTCGACGACCCAGTCCACACACCCAACATCTGGCTCTTGGGACGTGGAACGTCACCTCACTGGGGGGGAAGGAGCCCGAGCTTGTGGGGGAGGTTGAGCGATACCGACTAGAGATAGTCGGCCTCACCTCCACACACAGCTTGGGCTCTGGAACCCAACTCCTTGAGAGGGGTTGGACGCTCCACTTTTCTGGTGTTTCCCGCGGGGAGAGGCGGCGAGCTGGGGTGGCCATTCTCATTGCCCCCCATCTCAGCCGCCACGTGTTGGAGTTCTCCCCGGTGAATGAGAGGGTCGCGTCCCTCCGCCTCCGGGTGGGGGACAAGTCTCTCACTGTTGTGACGGCCTACGGGCCTAACAGCAGTGCAGAGTACCCGGCCTTCTTGGAGTCCTTGGGAGGGGTACTGGACGGTGCACCGCCCGGGGACTCCGTTATTCTCCTGGGGGACTTCAACGCCCATGTGGGAAACGCCAGTGACACTTGGAGAGGGGTGATCGGGAAGAGCGGCCCCCCTGATCTGAACCCGAGCGGTGTTCAGTTGTTGGACTTCTGTGCCAGTCACAGTTTGTCCATCACGAACACCATGTTCGAGCACAAGGGTGTCCATCAGTGCACGTGGCACCAGGACACCCTAGGCCGGAGGTCGATGATCGACTTTGTTGTCGTATCATCTGACCTTCGACCGCGTGTCTCGGACACTCGGGTAAAGAGAGGGGCGGAGCTGTCAACCGATCATCACCTGGTCGTGAGTTGGATCCGCTGGCAGGGGGAGAAGCCGGTCAGACCTGGCAGACCCAAGCGTATAGTGAGGGTCTGCTGGGAACGTCTCGCGGAGCCCCCTGTCAGACGGACTTTCAACTCACACCTCCGGGAGAGTTTCTCCCAGGTCCCGGTGGAGGAGGGGGACATGGAGTCCGAGTGGACCATGTTCTCTGCCTCAATCGCCGATGCGGCGGCTCGTAGCTGTGGTCGCAAGGTCTCTGGTGCTGGTCCCGGCGGCAACCCCCGAACCCGGTGGTGGACACCGGCAGTAAGGGATTCTGTCAGGCTGAAGAAGGAGTCCTATCGAGCCATGATGGTTCGGGGGATTCCTGAGGCAGCTGTCCAGTACCGGCAGGCCAAGCGTGCCGCGGCCCGGGCTGTTGCAGAGGCAAAAACCCGGGACTGGGAGGAGTTCGGAGAGTCCATGGAGCATGACTATCGGTCGGCCTCAAAGAAATTCTGGCAAACCGTCCGGCGCCTCAGGAGGGGGAAGCAGTTCTTTGCCAACACCATGTACGGTGCGGGTGGAGAGCTGCTGACCTTGACGGGGGATATTGTCGGGCGGTGGAAGGAATACTTTGAGGTTCTCCTCAATCCCCCCGTCATGTCCTCTGTTTCAGAGGCAGAGGCTGAGGATGTTGGGGCGGATACATCCATCTCCCTGGCTGAGGTCACCAAGGTGGTTGGTAGCCTCCATGGTGGCAAGGCTCCGGGTGTGGATGAGATCCGCCCTGATTATCTAAAGTCTCTGGATGTTGTAGGACTGTCTTGGCTGACACGTCTCTGCAACATCGCGTGGCGATCGGGGGCGGTGCCAATGGAGTGGCAGACCGGGGTGGTGGTCCCTCTCTACAAGAAGGGGGACCGGAGGGTGTGTTCCAATTATCGTGGGATCACACTCCTCAGCCTCCCCGGTAAAATCTACTCCAAGGTACTGGAGAGGAGGCTACGGCCGATGGTCGAATCTCGGATCCAGGAGGAGCAGTGTGGTTTTCGTCCCGGTCGCGGAACACTGGACCAGCTCTATACTCTCCATCGGATACTCGAGGGTTCTTGGGAGTTCGCCCAACCTGTCCACATGTGCTTTGTGGATTTGGAGAAGGCGTTCGACTGTGTTCCCCGGGGTGTCCTTTGGGGGGTTCTCCGGGAGTACGGGGTCGGGGGTCCTCTGCTGAGGGCCATCCGGTCCCTGTATGACCAGAGCCAGAGCTGTGTTCGCATTGCCGGAAGTAAGTCAGACCTGTTCCCGGTGCATGTTGGCCTCCGACAGGGCTGCCCTTTGTCAGGTTCTGTTCACTGTATTCATGGACAGAATTTCTAGGCGCAGCCAGGGGTCGGAGGGGGTCCGGTCCGGGGACCACAGGATTTCATCTCTGCTGTTTGCGGACGATGTTGTCCTGTTGGCTCCAACGAACCAGGACCTGCAGCATGCACTGGGGCGGTTTGCAGCCGAGTGTGAAGCGGCTGGGATGAGAATCAGCACCTCCAAATCTGAGGCCATGGTGCTCGACCGGAAAAAGGTGCCCTGCCCTCTTCAGGTGGGTGGAGAGGTCCTTCCTCAAGTGGAGGAGTTCAAGTATCTCGGGGTCTTGTTCACGAGTGAGGGAAGAATGGAGCGTGAGATTGACAGGCGGATCGGTGCAGCGTGCGCAGTGATGCGGTCGCTGTATCGGACCGTTGTGGTAAAGAGGGAGCTGAGCCGAAAGGCAAAGCTCTCGATTTACCGGTCAATCTTCGTTCCCTCCCTCACCTATGGTCATGAGCTTTGGGTAATGACCGAAAGAACGAGATCGCGGATACAAGCGGTCGAAATGAGCTTCCTCCGCAGAGTGGCTGGGCGCTCCCTTAGAGATAGGGTGAGGAGCTCAGTCACACGGGAGGAGCTCGGAGTAGAGCCGCTGCTTCTCCACGTCGAGAGGAACCAGTTGAGGTGGCTCGGGCATCTGTTCCGGATGCCTCCTGGACGCCTCCCTGGGGAGGTGTTCCGGGCACGTCCCACCGGGAGGAGGCCCCGCGGAAGACCCAGGACACGCTGGAGGGACTATGTCTCTCAGCTGGCCTGGGAACGCCTTGGGGTCCCCCCGGACGAGCTGGAGGAGGTGTGTGTGGATAGGGAAGTCTGGGCGTCTCTGCTTAGACTGCTGCCCCCGCGACCCGGCAACGGATAAAGCGGAAGAAAATGGATGGATGGATGGATGTTTAATTTGGGCTAATATATATTTTTCACAACTTTCTGGTATATGTATATGGTTGTATTTTGTGTTCAGGGGGACTCTGGAGGGCCCCTGATGCTTCTGCAGAACGGTCACTGGACTCAGATTGGTCAGTAACTAGCCCTAACCCTAAAGTAATGTATATCACTGACACTGTGCTCTGATTGGCTGCTTCAGGGGTGACGTCATTTGGTGCTGGATGTGGTGATCCACGGAGTCCTGGAGTTTACGCTCGAGTCTCCTCCTTCACTTCCTGGATCGCTCAGATCAGACGCTCACAAGACTGGAAATAAAACATTGCCCAATGAACTACAACCCCCACAATACACACTGCTCTGAGGACAATCTGTTATCACAAAATTGTTCAATATGTTAGCCATAGCCCACTGTTAGCATAAGGCACTTCATCGTTTTCCTCTGTTTTTTTTCTGAACCAATGAAACAAAAATGATCTAACAAAGTATAAACAAAAAGAAAGAAAACCTCTCACAACTATGACTACAACTCTGACTGCTCTGAGGACTACAACTCATTTATTTTTGTATAGCCCTAAATCACAACTGTAGATATCTTGGAGGACTTTACAAAGTTGTTGATTTGTCATCACAGATTAAAGAATCAGTGGATTTCCAGAGAAATGCAATGATTAATGTAATGGATCATCACTGTCCTTAGACCCTGTAGATCCAGGACTGATGATTAGGATCCGAGACTAAAGGCCATGAAGGACTGAGTGAAAGAGGCCTAATATAGGGGTCCGATCATCACACTAGGAAACAGACAATGGGACAACAGGAAAACAGCAGTGAACAGACTACAGCTGACAGATTATTTTGGAAGAGGAGAGAAGACTGTGTCTGCTTTCTTGTTGTTAACAGGCACAAAAAGGATGGAACACGTAACTCCCGTTTTGGCTTCCAGTGGAGAGTAGAATCTAATCTAAAATCTAAAATCATAAATAGTATGGCTCCGTCCTAGTTAGTGTCATATCAACCAAACTCTCTCACTTCGCTCACAAAACGCCTGACTTTTGGTAGTTCCTAAAGAGTCAAAAGGGCAGTAGGAGGCAGAGCATATAGATCCCAAGCTCATATACTCCAGACTCAGCTTTAGAACGTAGAGGCTGCTGTAGTTTGGACGAGCTGGACACTTTTTATAGAGGCTTTTACAGTAGCCAAGCCCTGAGGTGACAAATGCTTCTGCATCACTTTTAGGGTATTCTTAATTTTAGCGATGTTGTGCAGGTGGAAATATTTAGTTTGATTGACATGTGCCTTGAAGGAGAGTTCTTCCATAACGACTGATCAGCGATAGCCTGGTCGTACCACACCACAGTACAAATGACATTTCATACTAAGGTCTGGATTTGCTCCATTGAGCTCCGTGAACAGATAGGAGGGGTTAACTACTTTTTCAGATTGAAACGATTGGATCTGAGTTTACCGTGACGTATGTAGTGAGCCCGAGTCTGTTGTTAGCATTTAGCCTAGCCATCTGCTTTGCCGCTAACGGAGCCCGTGGCGAGTATTGATTGCTAAACATTCCTCTTGCTCCGGCTTCAATTTCTTGATAGAACCAGACCGGATTACTTTACTATTGCATTTTTCGCCATTGTCAAACCACAACCTGCCCGTTCGCCGCAAACTCTTGACGTCACCGGCACCGAACTACAACACCCGCCTTCCGCGCTCTCTGAGTAGCCAGTTGAAATTCAACCGATAGTATTCGCCAACACAGGGACCAGACCCAGACGTTACATGCAGTGAAATGATGATTGAGCGGAGAGTACGGATGGATAAGGTCAGGCTAGATCAGCGAGGGCGTCACACGGAGGTTTGGGGGCGAGTAAGATTGCTTCTGTTGCTTCCAGGTTGAGGAGATGATAGTTTAGGGCCATCCTTGTTGTAATGGATCTGTCTGGTTTGGGTTCATTTACAGGTAAAGCTGTGCCTCTGCAGCAGTACAAGTTAATGTCATGTTTCTGATGCCAATTGGCAGAATGTAGAATGGAAGAGCCCCTAACCCCAACTGGTCTGAGGACTACAACTCCCACTGGTCTGAGGACTCCATCTCCCACTGGTCTGAGGACTACAACTCCCACTGGTCTGAAGACTACAGCTCCCACTGGTCTGAGGACTACAACTCCCACTGGTCTGAGGACTACAACTCCCACTGGTCTGAGGACTACAACTCCCACTGGTCTGAAGACTCCATCTCCCACTGGTCTGAAGACTCCATCTCCCACTGGTCTGAGGACTACAACTCCCACTGGTCTGAGGACTACAACTCCCACTGGTCTGAAGACTCCATCTCCCACTGGTCTGAAGACTCCATCTCACACTGGTCTGAAGACTACAACTCCCACTGGTCTGAGGACTACAACTCCCACTGGTCTGAGGACTACAACTCCCACTGGTCTGAGGACTACATCTCCCACTGGTCTGAGGACTACAACTCCCACTGGTCTGAAGCAGTGGCGGAGCCAGACTTTTAAACAGAGGGTGGCAAGGTTTTTTTTTAAGGGGTCCACATTCATACTATTCAGAAATTTTATTTCACACAAAAACTGGCTAAACGATACATTTTAATCTTAATCTTATGTTTATTCTTTATATAAAGTGAACTGAGAGCACACTTGGAAACTACAAAGAAAAAAAGCGTATTTAAACAGTAGTCTGAACAAAAAAAGTGCAAAATGACATCATTCAAACATTGCATTACATTTTTCTTTTAACAAATTTTGCAAATTCCTGTGGTTCTGGTGTAAAGCAGCAAAGATGTTGACAAACTCATCCATATTGAGCCCTGAGCCTTCCTTGACTCTACACTGAGGATACCAAGATGACTCAATCATCTGCCATGGTAGTTCTGAGATGGTTTTTAAGAGGTTTTAGGGCAGAGAAACTTCTTTCACAAGACGCAGTACTGACAGGTATTTAAAAGATCTTTGCAAGCCTCAAAAGCTCATGAAACACTTTCCAAACGTTCCAAAAGGACAAGGAACTCTCTAATCCATTTTTTTCTCCCAAGAATCCACCTAGTTTGACGTACCTCATACCTCGTCCTCTATATCTGACTGAAAGGTTCTGCCAAATGAAAACAGGGGCTCTTCTTTAAAAAATATTTTGGGGTCAAGCGACTGCACTCCATCCGTAATCTTAGCTTCTTTTGTTTGTTTTTTTTTGTTTGTGTGAAAAAACGCCTCTATAATTCTGCCAATAGACAATCCTGCACCTGTCTGTGACTCCCTCTCATCCTCTGAAACTGAATAATGTAAGCTATATTTTAATACAACACAACAAATTCCTCATCATGGACATTCTCAAAACATACTGGCTCCGAGTCTGACCTTCAGGTTTCATCATCCTGATCTACAGCCTTTTCTTGACAAAAAAAGAGGCAATGTCTCCTCCTTTTCATTTAATGTTTACACTAAAGGGAAGAGGGTGATGATACGATGGGCAATTAATAATGGAGAATACACACGCACACAAACACGTAGGCACGCACACGTAGGCACGCAGACACACACTGGCACGCAATGGCAGGCAATGTGGGGTTAAAGTGGACATATCGTGTTTTCAAATAATTGATTTTTAAAAATCTAAATCATTAATTTGTGGCCTATATAAAGCGTAACTGCAATGCCTGGGTCTGAGTCTCATTATTTGTAGCTCCACGGGCCTTTCTTCTACACCTGTTCTGAGGTGCGTCTGAGAGCAACCTGTTTTGGTGCTGTCTCTTTAAATGCAAATGAGGCGCGCGGCTGCGAGCGGCTGGACGCTCACAGCCTCTCACAGCCGCTGGACGCGGAAGCTGCTCATTACAAAGCGGCCGCAGATGCCCCGGAACACTGCGGCCGCTGAGGTGGCGGAATCCCGTTCAAGTACATACAGCAGGTGCCCCGCGGATACGCGCGCCCCGCTCCAACAATTCTCAACGGATTTCCACTTCTCATTAAAGGTCCTATATCACGCTTTTCTTCATGTTTCACACTCAATCCTCTGCACATGTGTGATATTAATGTGTATGATACACCACACAACAATCAAAGCTTGTGAGATTAGAGCCATCTCTTGTATAGAGGTGACGTCACCTCGACTCAAACGAGCTGATCCAGAGAAGAGTCTGCTCCTCTGCCTGTGGCCCGACTCCCCCCGCCCTCACCCGCCTCCCCCCGCCCTCACCCGCCTCCCCCCGCCCTCACCCGCCTCCCCCCGCCCGCACGCTGACGTAGCATCACGCTTTTGTCGTTTATCACCTGTACTTAGTAATTTCATAGATAAGAATAAACTTTTTCCAAAAATGACAATCCGTCACATCGAGCCCTATGTCCTCGATGCACAATCAGACCCTAGTTATTTAGTTTACAGAAGTATACAGCGAGTTAGCGTCACTACTTACAGATCGAGGGGGTCCGAGTTACGTCTTTTACCGTGGGAATAACGTGTTTCCAGATCAGCCTTTGAGTAAGTCCAGTTCCATTGTCCCTGTAGTTCTGGAACAGTCTCAGTGAAGTGTCGCAGATGAACCAGTATTAGAATAGATCCATGAGATGAACAGATGCAAAAAGTCGAGCCGCTTTCTTCCTCTTAGGGCCAAATAGTGTTTCACATATTTACACCCATAACACACTTCATTCAAGTTGACGTGATCCTAACACTTTTAGTTTCTGACAAAAGCATAAAAACAGCAGCTCTATGTGGTGTCCGCGAGACCAGACCACAGACGCTGGACTCGGGAGCCGGAGCCTGTGCGCTCTGATTCACTGTTTTGATCCGTCAATCACCTCCCGCCGGCTTTTAATTTATTTTTATTTTTATTATTTTTGACAAAAAACAGCATACTAATTGTGTATTGTTTACCCCGTTTTGACAAAAGTATTTAACAACTATTTTAAATTCAAAGCAAACGGGGTCATGCGCGTCATCAGTGTGGTTTTCGTCACTGAAGTGGACCCGAGCGTTTCTGTGCCTCACGCTGGGGAAGGAGACAGATTGTTCTCTTACAAAAGATTGACAGAATCAATGAATAAACTACTGTGGGCTTGTGTATGAAGGCCAAATAGCATTGTAATCATGTTTAAAGCAGAGAAAAGTCAAAAACCGTGATATGGGCCCTTTAACATGTGTTCTGTATGAGGCAGACAGACCGGCCCAAATATGGTCATTGCCCGGTACGCCCGATGGCCAGTCCAGCCCTGTTCGCTGGCATCCTTGAGCTTGGACTACAAATTCGAAGTGATGCACAGTAGAGGAGGGCTGGGCCAAAGTGTTTGTGCTTATATGGCAGTCTCGCTGCAAACACTGTGACGTAATAATTCTAAACACGTAATAGAGAATGGCAAAATCAGAACAGGTTGAAATATCTTACCTAAAAAGAATATGAAGTGTTCTCTGCAACCCATGAAGAGACTGATTTCAACTTTTTTGCACTTCTAGAGGCTCCAACTACACAACATAAGGCATTTAAGGCACAAAAAGTGGATTTTTCATGATATGTCCCCTTTATCATGAACTCTGCCACCGGCACGGTGGCTGAGTGGATAGCACTCTCGCCTCTCAGCAAGAAGGTCCTGGGTTCGAATCCCGGTTGGACCAGGGCCTTTCTGAGTGGAGTTTGCATGTTCTCCCCGTGTCTGCGTAGGTTTCCTCCGGGTGCTCCGGTTTCCCCTACCACTAAAAATATGTACAATAGGTCTGGCATGTGCCTCCTGTTCTGGCGACCCCCACTCCCAAAAATAACAATTGTAAACCGCTTTGAGACTCCGATGTGCAGTGAAAAGGCGGTATATAAATAAAGCTTACTACTACTACTACTTTAAGTGTCTAGCCCAAGAACACAACAGGAGCAGGTTACATGGGTCGTGGTGGGCTCGAACTCACAACCATTAGGTCCGAAGACCAGTGCTCTACCAACTGAACTGTCGTTCCTATGATAAATCATATTTTAAAGAATTATTCTTACAGGGGTTGGGTTAGCTTTAGTGTAATTAAGTGTTAGAGTTAGTTGATTAGGGTTAACTTTGTGTTTGTAAGGGATAGGGTTAGCTTTAGTGTGTTAGGGTGAGGGTTAGCTTTAGTGTGTTAGGGTGAGGGTTAGTTTTAGTGTGTTAGGGTGAGGGTTAGCTTTAGTGTGTTAGGGTTAGCTTAGTCAGCACAGCACATGGTGAGTTTTAAGTTTTAAAAAAGGTCATATAAATCTGTTAGTGTTGATTGGCATAATGTACGGAGGCCGCGGGTGACTGCATCTGTCATGTGGGCACCACAGGCCCTATGAAGAGGGGGTTGAGTTGGAGGCAGATGCAATCTGGGAATACACTTGGATAAAGTGGTTAAACTACTACAAATGTGGCTGGAGTGCTTCTTGGATGTAAAAATTAAATGAGGAAAAAAGTAAACTTTTGGTGCTCTTCAGTGGAGGGACCAATGTTGATAGTCAGAAGACTGAGGCACTCAAAAGTTATAAAAATCTTTAAAAGCCTTTATTTGACATGGCAAAAAGAGGTTAAAATCACGCCTACGTGTTTCAGCCTTCTGGCCTTCTGCAGGGCATCCTCGAGAGGTGTCTCAGTACAGATTTAAAGAGAATGGTGCTTGTCACATGGTCAGTGGGCGGGCCTGCCCTGAAGAAGGCCAGAAGGCTGAAACGCGTAGGCGTAATTTTATTTTAACCTCTTTTTGCCATGTCAAATAAAGGCTTTTAAAGATTTTTGTAACTTTTGAGTGCCTCAGTCTTCTGTCTGAACTACTACAAATGTGAGTTTGTGGTGCATCACGAGATGGAGTGGTTTTTGACCCCTTGGAGCAGGCTCCGTTTGGCCTAATGGGAATCAAATGTCCCAACATTTAAACTTATGTAGACACAAAAAGTCATCAGTCCGACACCGCCGCTTAAACCAACACATGCTTAAGACAAGTTCAGGGCTAGCTGCTAACAACGAGATGTGTTCATACAAAGAATACAGAGTGTGATGGACACCACAGAGCTTCTTTCATGTCTACACGGACAAACACCACTGTCCTAAATGTTTGGGACTGACCCACCTCTCTCCAACGCTGAAAAGTAAGACAAACACATTAAATATATGATGATTTCTCTTCCCAGAGTCAAAAAATTCTTCGGAGACCTCCATGAGCATGGATATGCCAACTTCACAGAAAATGTATTTATAAGATGTGATGAGATTTCTTAAATACATTAGTGACATGAGACCACCAGGAGTGAAACTATCACAGACCAACGCCCTGAAAGTCTAGATTAGAGCCCGGCTGAGGCCTGTGGGGAGGGAGGTGCTCTACATGTTCAGCCGAGCCTTCCTGGTTCAAACTCTCGTACCCTCTTTGCAAAGGCGCTTGATGAGAGTAACCCCCACTTTCAAAAGATCAATTATATTTAACTTACATTTGTAAAAGATTACATCAAGGTCTCTGTGCCCTGTCAAACGTAGCCTGTTAATATTCAGATTAACGCAGCCAAAATAATAACTTCGAAGCAATGCTAGATTTCAAACCTGTAGAAAACACAAGGCACTCCTGGTTCTCATTCAACTAATTTACAAAACATGTATGGTTTGAACAAAAAGATTAGACATTAAGATAAACCAAGTAGTCTGTTTAATGGTAGGTCTGGTGAAGTGTTCAGATTTATATAAAAAAAAAACAATTATTTGAAAGAGAAACCATTTTTGAACCTTTGTTCTGGCCAACATTACACATTTTCTGTTAAATATTGTCAGAAAAATAATAAACTATCTCTGTGCAGATAGAAATAAAAAATATAGAATTCTATGTGGATTTGTACAGATAAATCAGCTAGACATGATAAAACCTCACAAATAACCGCCATGGGTGCGCGTCAGTTTATGTAAATGTCCTACATCAAACTTCATGAACCAGTGAAGCGTCTGCAGAACAGAGGACTACATTTTACACTTCTAACAAACCTGCCATCTTCTCCGCCAGGGGCCCGTATTGATAATGTGTGAGGAGACATGCTACAGTGAAAATGTGGTTGATACTGCCAGAAATGGATAGAGGAATGACTGTGTCAAACAGTTTGTTTCCTTTAATCCTCTTGATGAGTCTGTCCACGTGGACCCTCAGACGTGCCTCGGACTGGGGTCTAAGGACATCCACCTTTGACATTTGAGCCTGTTTGGATTCAAAGAGCAGGCGATGGACATTCCCGGACACCATCTCCTGAGCCAGAATCCCTTTATCCACATTCATCCCCATCTCTGTTTTTAGGAGGGAGGCGATGCCGGAGCGACGGAAAATCTCCTCGTCGCTGATGGAGCTTTCAAACAGCGCCGACACAAACGTCAGCGTTCCATGAGGGGACATTCCGATGAGCGCCTTGAAAGCACAGTGTGACTCGTCCGGAGAAAACTCCTCGCTCTGGAGCAGAAGGGAGGAGGGTGTTTGGCACATCAGTTCAGGGCAGTCCAGAATGACTTGGGTGTTTCTATAAGTCCCATTAAAAACCGTGCGACAGGTCGTCACTTTGTCCGCCGTCTTCCAGATGGATCTGGATCCAAGCAAACTGTACAAGAAGTTGGACCATGTCACAATTATTCCCCTCAGTGTATCACTGTGGATATTAAACGTATGACTCAGGTCCCTTAGTGTACTGCCAGTGGCCAGATAATTGAGGAACAAGAAGAACTCGTCAAATGGCAGCAATTTCTGGAAACAAAATATGTTATTAGAGGACATCAAAGTTACAATACACAAAGTAATGGGATTACAGTATGCAGAGAGATGCAGAGAGATGTGGTGTTGAAATTGTGGATTTTCAGTGGAAGTGAAAATGATTTAAACTTATATGCATGAGTTAACTAGTGGCAAAGAAGAAGCATCTGATGTCTAGCAGGCCGGTGAGGGTGGAGTTGAACATTGCATGAAAGCAAAGCTGAAAGTCGGGCAGTAGAGCAAAGGTAGGACTTACACTTGGTCTGTTGACAGGACTCTCGAGGGGTGTGTTGGTGGGAAGGTTCCTCTGGCCACTCGTGACCCTCTCCATTCTGCTTGTTGACTCTTCGATTAGATTCCAAAAGGCCCTCAAATGCTTGTATGATGGAAATCTGCATGTAAAAGGTCGATGTTATACATTTTTCTCGACTGTACAACATTCTATAGGCCCATTTCATGTGAATGAGTAAAATTAATATTCTTAACATACACAATTGTGTGCTCAGGGCCATGGATCAAAATAGAAAAAATTAGGTTTAAGATTGGCTGCCCCGCGCCATATACATTAAATACATATATTTTGCACAACATTATTTTTTATATATGGATCGATCACTTGATACGTTCTTTTGTATTATCCAATGAGAAAAGCACAAGGTTCACAAATTCACTAATGCATGAGTTCTAAAATTCTTAGTGCACGTTTGCTAAAGTCAATTTACCTGTAAGAACTTTAAGAACAATGTAAAAACAGATCTTTGAAACTTTGACAAGAATCAGAAGAGCAAAAAGCAGCTGCGTTTAGTGAATAGCTAAAGTGCGTAGCAGGAAACTTTGACAGACTCATGGGGCGTTCGGACCGGACCACGCTGCGTCGACTTTCAGTGCAAAGTCAATGGTGACGCGCGTTAGAGCGTCAAAATGCATGTGCGTCTCGGAAACCACGTACGGACTGCTCAGTAGAGACGCACGGACGGCGCGACAAAGGCGCGGGGGAGGGGCAGGAGCGGAAAATCGTCGCACACAGATATTGTTGAGCGTTTCCTTGGAACGCTCGTTCAGCGACCAATCAGAGAGCTGCAAAGTGGTCATGAGGACATTAGTGGTCTGAGCGAGCAGACTGAACATACTGTAAACAGCCTGTCCGCCCGCTACTTCCAAAACTTCTGGCGCGCGCCACCGCAGCCCAGGACTACTGGTCTGAAGACCCCTCCGTCTGAATATTAGAGAATGTGCGTCTGGTGCACGAGGCATCAAATATGGGCGAGTTCCACTAATCTCTCGGTCCCCGTGTATGTCCCATGTGCTACTGAGCACAAGACATTCATGGACATATAAAGAGTAGACGCCGCATTGGCCGCTCGGGAACAAGAAATGCGGCAGCCATCTTGGACCGGTCCTCCTACAGCGCGATGCCTGAGCACTGTGCGGCGTGTTGCTGTCAAAATATACGGACTATTCAAAACAGGGCTCGGGGAATACTTTTCACAAGTTTGATCATTATTGTTGATAGTAGTTTGTGAATAGATTATTACCGAACTGTATTTATGTCACCAACGAAATCAGACACATAATATCTGAGCATTGAACAGCAAACAGGCTAAGTCACAATTTCAGCAGCTTTGGTTCACTGTCAAAATACCAGTTTTGTTGAAGAAAGGTTCAAACACGTATGTATGAGGAAAATAGGAAGTAGTAAGTAGGAATAATAGTAAATGTATTCATACATTGTTTAATTTCACTCTGTAAAAAGATTGAGTTTAGTACTTTTACTGCCACTAACTGCTTAGTGTATATGGGTTCTATCTTAGTGTTTATACAGGCTTCGATCATATATTTGTGTATATAAAGGGTTCAATCATATTAGTGTGTAACTGTTCAGTGTCACTTGTTGCATAATTTTCCATACATTTCACCTGGAAGTCAAATGTCCCTAACTTTTGTATGTACATAACACTGTTTTTCAAAAATACCTAATACCTAATAATATCAAACATTACATAATCATACAGAATAATATATATCTGTTAGATATATATGAATAAAGTGCGAAAATCAGCAAAGTATTCCGTGAGTTATGATTGATTAAATGGAGCGGGTGACCGGTCCAAGATGGCGGCGCTGCGGCTCGTCGGCGGCGGTAGATGCGGCGTCTCCTCTTTATCTATGAAGGGCGCCATCTTGGATCACCGGGGCCTGGTCTGGACACCCCATGGATCTATAATAACTGTCTGAACACCCCTAGCGTCTGAAATGTCGAGAATGTGCGTCTAGTTGCATAATGTTCACTTTAAAAGTAATAAATAGGATAACATGTCTTACCTTGTGTAGTGCTGCGTGTCTTCAGGTGATGAGGCAAACCGCTCCAGTCCAAACGTGTGAATGACTGAAGTTGCAGCATAGTTGTGGTCCTCAGTGAAGGGGGTACATCCAGAGGAGGGCTTCTCCTCTGTGTCCATGCCCACGGTGGAGTCCTCTGCAGCCAAGGTCTGGGGCAGGCCGGGACGGTGTTCCCAA
This sequence comes from Knipowitschia caucasica, assembly GCA_964034765.1. Classification (NCBI taxonomy): domain Eukaryota; kingdom Metazoa; phylum Chordata; class Actinopteri; order Gobiiformes; family Gobiidae; genus Knipowitschia; species Knipowitschia caucasica. Next base: position 3,740,515 of record OZ035833.1, read on the forward strand.
ACAGCGGGGCGCGGGGTCTTCAAATAATTATTCCAGTGGAATAAAGATGGAACTGTCTTCGGTTGAAGCCACCATTTCCCAGACTTAGCTATGAAGATTTCTCCAGTGTCAAAATGCCGACTGCACACTCTTGAGTTTGGCTGAACTATGAAGCCTTCTCTTCGGATTGCCTTTAACCATTGAGAGCGCAGATGCGGATCTTTAGGGAAGCTGTGGAAACTCAGTGTTTTGTTATATCTACCTCCAGCAGTGCACAAGGGGACGCAACAGTGGTGGTGGTTACAACCTTGTGCTTTTTGAAAAGTAAAGCCTTCGTATCGACTGCAAATCCTGCGTTTTTTCGAGTCCATTCTCGGCAGCCAAGAGCGGAAACAAACAACGCAGTATCCGGTCCTCTTCTTCTTCTTTATTTCCAGCAGGCTGAGCATCCGGTCTCAAACCCGGAAGCATTTTCTAAGTTTTTTTTATTTTTTTTATTCAAAATGTAATCAATACAAACTCTTGTAGAGACAACCAATTGGTTGGTGAAGGTGAAGACTTCGACAAAAAATACTTAATAAAAACAGGTTAAAACATCATATAAAAAAAAGAAACAATCATTATATAAAATACGCACACTGTTCAATGTCTTAACACAGTAACAGATTTTCAGCAGACTGGTAGATTTTATCAGCGTTATATTTAGCAGGATCTTTATCCATTTGTTTTTATGGATACGATATTTACCCATTATTATTATAATGTTTACGATTGTCACATAGTCTTTAGGGACATTACTTTTGAATACGAGTATATCTTCTTTTGTGAATTGTGTTTTTGTATATAACTAAATAAGAATATCGTCCCAGAATTGTTTTGGCACACACAGACATATAAACATCCTTATAGGTCTGTGTAGGCACAAGGTCTGCAGCGCCCCCTGGCGGTCAGTAGGGCTGAAACATCACAGTCTTGCTCAGAGTGGTGGGATTGTGTTTGGAAATGTGATTTGTTAGATTTGAAGGTAAAGCGCTTGTAAACAACAGAACATTTTTTGAGGCAAATATATGTATAAATAGCAACTGAAAACTACAAAATAATTTAAGTCAAAATATATACATCTTATTTTTTCAATTGTATTTTACAGAGTTTAGAATATCTTTTTTTAAGCATTGGATTCATTCATTTCCAGTTTAGACGTGGCATTTATCAGAGTTTGGGGAAGACCCTCTCTGGCTTCTTGCATCTTCCTCCTGGCTTTTTGAAAAGCCTCTGTGGGAAACATAGAAACATTAGATATGGAGAAACATGAAGCTTCAAGTGAAACATTTGAGTGGGTCACCGAGAATGTTGTAGACGGCGCCCTGTTGACTGAACCCTCCCAGCTGCTCCACCACCTTCTCCCTCCTCTTCTTCAGCACGATGGCATCAACGAAGGCGCTGCATCAGAAACCAACTGTTTGTTAAAGTAAGAACATGGAAATGATTCATTATCACTGGAAAAGGCCGGTTCTTACTGAGCTTGTTGAATGCAGTGCAGATTGAAGGTGACGCTGCCGGACGACTCGCTGCTGAAGCCAAATCGACTCAGTCTTTCTCCCTGAAAAGCATCAGAAAACATGCATGTGTGTGTGTTTGTATTATCTTCTCTTGAAGTCACTGAACAGCAGTGACCTCAAGCAACATTTCTCTGTATTGATTCACATTTGGCAGTGCTGAAGTTGGCTGGGTAATAAAGCTGGTGAGAACGTGAAAGTCATTTTGTGACACAATCTAAAACAGACGTCAGCATTAACAATGTCAAAGACTGGCTTCCAGAGGTTCAGAGCGTTACATTGGGATACAGCATGGTATATTGGTGAAGCGGAAGTTGGCTGGATGACACTGTGAACTTATATTTATGATATCAATGACTACTTTGGGTTGGCAAGGCAGAGGCAAGGCTTGATTTGGACATGTCTGTTTGCACAATGTCTTTCACCAAAAAACAACAGACTCTTCAAGTTCGAGTTTATCATGTGATGGATGTACAACAGTCAGAGCTCATTATGAATAAATTATGAATAAATTATGAATGGATTGTTTACTTTACGTGTTAAATGTGTGGTCTCCAAACTGGATGTTTCCCCACAGTCTGTACCATGCTCACCTTAAAAGTGCCAGGGACCCTCACGTAGCTGGGCTCCTCGAGTTCTGGAGACCCCCCGATGAAGAACCTCCTCAGGGCAGAGACTGTGGCCGTCTGCAGAGGCCTCCAGGTGCCGCAGGTCACTCTGTGTTTTCCTGGACAGAGTGTTTTGGACAAGTATCTCACTCCATTGAGTTTATGTTTTAACTAGATTCTCGTCACTGAGCACTTTTAAAATAAGAGTGAAATGTGAACTTATAACACACACACATGCATTTTTAAAATCGCACAAAGGATACTCCATATCTTTTCACTTTTTTAAATATTTGCAGATTTCCTGTCTTTTTGCACACCCTCAGTGATCCTGTTGATGCCAAATGTATCATGTACAGTTCTCCATTGTGAGATCAATACAGTTTTGTGCTGTAGATTGATTATTTTTATGGATATTTATCAACATTTATGGACATTAGTCTCTGCCCCTTATGGACCTATGGCTCTATGTGTTCTTCTATCATTGCATTTTCTGTGATTTAACCATTTGATTCTCTGATCTGTGTTGGCGAATTCAACGGTTTTGTAAAGTCCTCTGAGAAAACTGTGATTTTTGGCGATACAAGAATAAAATGACTAGAATGAAATGAATGAATGAATCAGTAAACTCTGCTTGTTCCCGGCCTTTTAAATACTAACGGAGGATATGGGCTGTAACGGAGCACATACCAGGTACAGCAGGAAAGAGCAGGTATCCGTACCCCTCGGTCCGATAGCGCTGCCAGAAATCCAGAGACAGGACTTTGAAGTACAGGACGGGCCACTGTGGAATACCTGAGCAAGACAATTCAAAAGTCAGCATCAGATTCTATAAACAAAGAGCTTGGATAGCGTCAGTGCCCACCATCGCTCTCCTTCTCACTCATGTAGAAAGCCTCAAAGTTAAAGGGGAAGCTGAAGAACGCTACGTCGTCCTGTGAAAGCAAAGAATTATCAGAATATTCCATGAGTTCCAAATGTTGGTGCTGTGATTTTGTCTTCGTGGGACGCGTACTTTCCCGACTGCTTTGGTCCGGCAAGTCTGTGTTACACCAGACAGAGGATGGAACGGTAAACTGGACCAGTCTGAAAGAAACAGCAGAGGAAAGCCCTTCAGTAACCATAGTAACCATAACCAAAATACTAAGTTAACAGTAAGTAGTATTTTTTTGTGTATTTTTGTTTTGTTGTTAAGTGGAGGAGAAAGACGGGGTGCGTTTGTTTTGTCCTAACCCTCGTGCTATTCTCAGGTTATAAGGATTATACAACACCATGTTATTATATATGGGGAGTTCTAATAATATACTTATAGTTATACTTTTTTAGTACTATATTTTTTTGGGGGTTTTATTTAGTACTGCAATTTTTTAATTTTATTTTTTGTAATTTGAAAAAAAATAATAATCATATACCCAGTTTTAATTTGCTTTCTTACATGAAAAATAAATGCATCACGAGTTTTGTTTTTTGTTCGAATGGGGCGGAGCTTTAGATCAGTCGTCTCTAACCCTAACCCAAAGACCCAGCCCTAAGGTCCGTGCTCCTCCTGTTCATTCCATTTCCATTTCTGACATCCCAAATAAGGTTCTACTGTATAAAGTATTGTTTTTACTGTATTTGTGTATTTTGTTTTGTTATGTTTTGTTCAGGACTTAAGAGTTCCCTTGTGTATGAATTGCGCTCTACAAATAAACTTGCCTTGCCTATTTTGTAAGTTTTTATTCCACATTTTCATCATGTAAATGTGCCAGAGTTAGCCATGTAAGCCAATTTTCATCCATAGTCCCAGGAGCCAGGCTCAAACACACATCACAAACATATAACAAAACAGGGCAAGTCACATGCGGTAAAATATATATAAAATGGGTAAGAACACAAAAAAAACATAATTTTCCACACACCAAGGAATCAGTGATTGTGACTTTAGACCGTGTTGTGTTTGTCCACAAGCTACCTTCTGGTTGAATTGATTTTGTTTTGATAGACAAACACAGATGTAAACTCATACACAGTTTTAGACCTTACTGTTGGGCAGCTCCATGAAGAAATGGATGTACAGATTGTCATATTCGAAGCCTTTGGCCGACACTGCGGACGAGAGAGAAAGGAGAGAGAGAGGTTACACAGAGCAGGCCGCCAACAGGGAGTCTGGGTCTCACCGATCTCTCCGTTCATCACGTATCGCAGAGTTCCAGGAGGAGGCTGCGACAGAGACAGGCCCCAAGTCAACAACACATCGGCAAAAACACATCATATTGTTGTAAAAGGATAAAAACGTCACCATCTCAAAGTTGGATCCTACGAGACTGTTGAGGTATTCTTTGTGTCGAACGTAGAGCTGAGGATGAAACAACAGAAAAAGATCATTTAAATCTTTAAATCATTATCTTATATGACTCTGCTTCTGTCTGGAGGGGCCTTCGGGAGATTACAAACTACAAGCCCAAAGCCCCCCTCAGTGCTGACGATCACAGGCTGGTTGACGAGCGGAACCTGTTTTTCAGCCACTTAGTAGTAGTAGTAAGTAGTAAGTAATCTTTTATTTATATACCGCCTTTTCACTGCACATCGGAGTCTCAAAGCGGTTTACAATTGTTATTTTTTGGGAGTGGGGCCAGTACAGGAGGCACATGCCAGACCTATTGTACATATTTTTAGTGGTAGGGGAAACCGGAGCACCCGGAGGAAACCTACGCAGACACGGGGAGAACATGCAAACTCCACTCAGAAAGGCCCTGGTCCAACCGGGATTCGAACCCAGGACCTTCTTGCTGAGAGGCGAGAGTGCTATCCACTCAGCCACCGTGCCCCCAAAGCTTCAAAAGATATCAAACGGCTCTTCTCGAGGCTGCACCCCCCCATAAAGCCCCCACCAGACAGTCTCACCTGCCACTCTGAGACACTGACATTTTTAACACCTCTCTGCAGTCCTGCCATGTCCCGGCCTGCTTCAAATCCTCCATCATTGTCCCCGTCCCGAAGAAGCCCAGGATCACAGGACTCAACGACTACAGACCTGTAGCACTGACGTCTGTCGTCATGATGTCATTTGAGCCCCTGGTTCTCTCCCATCTAAAGTCCCTCACCTCCCCCCTCCTGGACCCCCCTCCTGGACCCCTGCAGTTCGCCTACAGAGCCAACAGATCTGTAGACGACACCAAGCTCTCCCAGCTCAACGTGCCCGATTCCACCTGCACGTGGATCACCAACTTCCTGACAGACAGGAAGCAGCGTGTGCGTCATGTGTTTGCGCCAGTGGTTCCTCTTTATCAGAGTGGAGGGATCTAAAAACAACGCCAGATCGGTTTTTGATGAGGAACAAGGTTGTTAAAGCTCAAAAACGTGAACGTATATGTTTATCATTAGTATTTAAAAGATGATATACACAGGAGGTACTTTGGCTCAATGTGGACGCAGCCTCTGCTTCTGCTTAATCCAAGATGGCGACTGCTGCATGTTTGATTGTCGAGAAACAGCAGAGCGTATGTGCACACTTGTGTTTGTTGTGGAAAATATTGCTTTTCTGGACCCACTTCCTGGTTTCCATCCAATCAAACGCGTCCAAACATGAGAAGCAGCTCAGACAGCGATCCAGGTTAATGTTTTGCTCAATGGTTTGGGTCTGGCGGGTCAAGCTCGCACCCGTTCTCACAGTTTGATGTTTGAAGTGTAAACAGACTCACGTCTCTGTACATGTGCAGCTCCTTGTCGTGGTCGTCCTTCACCATGGCAACCGACACGTTCTCCACTCGGAGACTCCACACCTCCTTCTTGTCTCCTGTCGTCACAATCCTGCGACACAAAGGACGGGACCATGAGACTGGACCATGAGACTGGACCATGGGACGGGACCACGAGACTGGACCATGGGACGGGACCACGAGACTGGACCATGGGACGGGACCACGAGACTGGACCATGGGACGGGACCACGAGACTGGACCATGGGACGGGACCACGAGACTGGACTCGGGACGGGACCACGAGACGGGACTCGGGACGGGACCACGAGACTGGACTCGGGACGGGACCACGAGACTGGACTCGGGACGGGACCACGAGACTGGACTCGGGACGGGACCACGAGACTGGACTCGGGACGGGACCACGAGACTGGACTCGGGACGGGACCACGAGACTGGACTCGGGACGGGACCACGAGACTGGACTCGGGACCACGAGACTGGACTCGGGACGGGACCACGAGACTGGACTCGGGACCACGAGACTGGACTCGGGACGGGACCACGAGACTGGACTCGGGACGGGACCACGAGACTGGACTCGGGACGGGACCACGAGACTGGACTCGGGACGGGACCACGAGACTGGACTCGGGACGGGACCACGAGACTGGACTCGGGACGGGACCACGAGACTGGACTCGGGACGGGACCACGAGACTGGACTCGGGACGGGACCACGAGACTGGACTCGGGACGGGACCACGAGACTGGACTCGGGACGGGACCATGAGGATGGTGAGATCTTGTGGAGGATCTCACCATCCTCATGGTCCCGTCCCATGATCTCACCACAAGATCTCACCATCCTAATCTTATTGTAGATTATCGTTTTTGCTTTAAACATGTAAATACTGAAGAGAGTATGCTTTATTTTTGGTCTTGAAATGTATTAGTTGGTTATCCATAAACTAAAATATAGTGTGTATAGTTTGTTCATCTAAGAAAACAATGTGTTAGAATCAGCAGCAGTGAGACAGTCAGACATTTACTTTCTTCCTGATTCCTTCCTGAGCATTGGTCAATGTTGACAAATGAATGATTATATGACCTGATTCAAACGACTTCGAGCTGTACAAACAGAAATAATGTGATGTTCTGGGATTAAAATGAAAAGTAACTTGTACCTGTACGGCTCTTTCCCTTTGTTGAAGTCTGGTTTGACGATGATAGTTCCGCTTCCATCCGTCTTTATCGTCATGAGCAAACATTCATTCTTCTTCTCCCCCAGTCTGCAAAGAGCAAAGACCTGGAATGTGACCTAAAGAGTCCATCCACACTTCCTCATCAGAGCGTGTGGGAGAGGTACCTGCCAGGAGGGCCCAGGTCGGCCATGATCTGCATGCTCTGCATGGCCCTGGTCACCATGTGGCTGCTCCTGACCCACTCCTCTGAGGGCTCCCAGTTTATCAGCTTGGTCTTTGGAATGCCCAGGTCTCTGCGAACAGGAAACAGATACTGAGTCTACAATGTACCGTTCAATCATCCAGGGATAAAAAAAAAAAAAGTTTTCCCTTATTTTCTTATTTGATTTGCTTCTACTTGTGTGTAGCATGATATAATACTGGTGACAGTGGCTCAGTTGGTAGAGCATTGGCCCGTGAGCCTGAAGGTTGTGGATTCGAGCCCACCACGAGACCCACTTTGCCCATAAGGAGAGCAGAATTAATGTGTGTATTCATCAAACTGAACTTTCCCCACTGTGGGACGAATAAAGGACCTTCTTCTAATACTGCCATGACAAATACATCATTTCTTTTCTTTCCAAACTTCAGTCGGGGCTGCTGCTGCCACCACATTATTGGTGTCTTTATATTTTATTTCCAGTGATGACACGCACCACCTACAAAAGTTGAGAATGTCTCAAACCCCACACAAGATTCTGATGGCAGCTTTAGCCAAAACAAGAAAGAATACAGCTTGAAAACAACAAGACAAGGAGTAGATTTTTGAATAGAAATGGAATGGTTTTAATTGACAATATTTATATCTAGAGTGAGTAGATCAAAGAGCGTAGTGTGGTTTATACATGAGATAAATATAATTAAAATAATAGAATAGCATTTACATATTATTATTTATCTGGATTTTTATATTTGTGCTCCTTACTCCTACTGTCTTGTGTGTGCGCTACAACACTGACATTTCCTCCCTGTGGAGCATGTATTTTTAGCCTCATGGTGATCCGTGTAGAGAACCCTCACATGAGATGTCGGTCCTGTCTCCTGTGCCTCACGTTGGCCATCCTCTGCTCCAGGAGCGTCGGCCCAGACTTACTCGTGGTCAGAGAGTCTTCTGGACACGGCTGCGTAAGAAAAGATAATAATAATAGCACAGTTACTGGTCACATCTGCGCTGTAAGTGACAACAGTTTTCATAATGCGATTAGTAACTACATATAGGTAATGTGGGAGAAGTGTCTTGCCTAAGGACACAGCAACATTTTGGGACTTTGCAGCCGCCCCACTGTGGCACCTAGTCTTGGTCTACCATCACGGTACTCACCAGGCCCTACCCTGCTTATCTTTCACATGCAGGTGACCTTTAAATCCCAAAAGAATGTGAGATTTTTTATAAATGTAACCAAAACAAATCTCTGGTGATGCCCCTGGAGTCCGTCTTCATAGAGATTGTTACACTGTAGGTTGTTTGAATAAAAATACTTTGTAAACACATTTTCAGTTTATTCTACAGATATTATAGCATTATCAGAGTCATAAAACCTCTTCTTAACTATTTCCATGTTTGATCAGTTGTGATTAATCGATAACTTTCCCATATTTAATTATTATATATTTGGCTCCGCCTTATCTTCCACAAGTGGCCCTAGTCCTCCTGGGTCCTCCTGGGTCCCCATGAGCACGTGACTGGCCAGAGCAAGGCACCCACCGTCTGACTGGAGGGGAGTCGGTGGGTGTGGTCGTCGTGGTCGGTGTAGGTGAAGATGCGGATGTTGCGTCTGCCCTCGCCGCGGCTCAGAGCGGTGACTTCAGCGTGGTACTGGTCTTCCAGAAGGGTCCGGCACGAATGTTTGTTTTGATACAGCTCGTATTCGCTCTGGATGAGGACAGATAAGAGGAAGATATCGTCACGACAACCAGGGCGACAACAAACTTGAAAAAGATAGGCAATAGGTACCCAAGCTTTATGCCAAAACAATTTACATTCTGTTTGATGTAGAGCTAAAGCAAAATTCCAGTTTATTTTTTTGAGGAGGAAATGAAGTTGCAAGTTGGATAAATACTAACGGCCAGTATTTGTCAATCAAAAATCAGACAATCCTGATAATAACGTAAATCCTCGACACTGACCTGGCTGAAGAGTTTTTCTTGCCAGCCAAGCACCAGCTCTTCTTCATTGTCTCCTGAAATGAAATGCTCTTGTTAAGTCTTAGAAGCACTGGCTTTGACTTTGGTTTGTATGAAGATCTGTTTTTGTAAATGATAATGTGTCTATGTGGCGCCACCTGCAGGTGAAGGCCAGATCCTGTCAGAGCTCTGAAGTAAGCAGGGCCTAGTTAGTAGTGAGGGAACACCAGGTGCCACAGCGGGGCGACTGCGGCTGTAAAGGGCCAAACTGTCGTTGTGTCCTTAGGCAAGACACTTTACCCACATTGCTAAGAACGAGTCTGGTGTGTGGGAATTGTTGGTGGTGATGGGCCGATGGCACATTCTGGTTGCCCTGCTTCTGTTCATGTGCCCCAGGGCAGCTGTGGCTACTGCAGTAGTTTATCACCACTGTGTATGGAGTGAATCAATAGTTCCATGTCAAGCGGCTTTGTCAAGTGTCCAAAAACACTATACAAAACCATTATTATTGATCAAGATAAACACTGAATAAATAAAATAAATAATCAAAATAAAGAACATTCCCCTTCAGAAGCATTTATTGCCCTCGACTGAAATAAATCAGCTCCTCCTGCTGTATGGCCTCAGACTGATTTACAGTGGTGAAAGTGGCCCAGTTGGCAGAGCATTGGCCTTTGGGCCTAAAAGTCGTGGGTTCGAGACCTACTCCAACTGCTCCCACTCATGTCTGCTGATGTTGTGTTCTTGGACACTTAACCCCCGCTGAGAGACCAAGGCTGTGTCACCACTGACGGAGCAGCAGCCATCTTCCTGTGGACTCTCCACCTGCCGGAGGATCAGTGAGGGACTGGTGCTATGAGCATTGGGTGGCAGCTTCCCCGCCCCAGAGACGGACTAATAAAGAAAAAATATTTTTGAGCACTATTTAATCATGGTATTGTTAAATGTTCCAGTCGAATGACAGTGTGGGCAGCTGGGGTTTGCTTTATCATTCTTTTATATGGGACCTTTTTGTGGCGGAGTGGAGAGGGCTTCGAGCTCTACGTCCCCCTTCCTCTTTTTCTTCCTGGTCTTCTCCTGCTGCTGGGACAGGAGCTGCTGCTGGAGGTGCTGGGACAGCGAGGCTGTGGACGTCAGCCTCTCCATCTGCACTCTGACTCAACACAAGCAAACACACACATGTGGAAAACCTATATTAGACCCATGGTTTTGAGAGCTGGGCTCCTTGAGTGGATTCAGAAGGAAGTCATAATGAACTTTCATTAATTAAAACAATCAAACCCCAATGAGAGATGGACAAAGCACCAGGACATCAAAGTGCAGCAGGACCAGTTCAGGTACAGCAGCAGCACACAATATAATATTTTCACAGTAATTATATGGTTTTTAATCACAATACTTGTTTTACAATAGTAATCAACATAGTTTTGACTGTAAACAACTATTTATTTGGTTAAATTTGATATATTTTAGTGATACTGATGCACATCAAGCCTATTGCTCCAAAAAGTAAGACAGCTGTAAATAGACAGATGGAAAAGGACATTAAAAAATCATTTATTTGTGGACCTATGCATATTACACATTGGCGTGCGGGTAGCGTTAAATGATATAGTTATAGATTTTAATTACGACCGCACAAAGGAGAGGCTCTCTGCCTCTCTGTTGTATAAAAGTATCTTGGTTGAAATAGGTTGCAGACCCCTGATAAAGATTCTTGATAAAGAGTATAGAATAGTAGTATAAGGCTTAAAGCTGGGGTACCTAACAACATTGTTCTCAAAACAATGTTTTCACAAACATGTGTTTTTGTCTTTGCAACATGGGCTTTTTCAGACAGAAATGTGAAGAGCTCTCAGCCCAAACCGTCAAAAAGTGACTCAACAGGTTCCATCTGATGAAGACTGCATGTTGGTCTGTTTGACAAGATTTGTTTTGAACATATCTATTTACAAATATTAATGGGGAAAAAAGTTAGGCAAAAGGTACCCAAGTTGTAACATATATCTGAATGTGTGTTTATCAGTCTCTGAACTGGTGAGAAGTAAACAAAAGACATGACTCTGATTCCATGTGGCCCATAACATGTTATTCTGTATAATCTGGATCCTGCTGAGCTTTACCGGATCCGTATGTTCTTGAGCGCGTCCTGGGTCCGGTACACGGCCTCCCCCGTGTCCGTGTTCCAGGAGTCCGCCATGCTGCTCCGGTGTGTGCGGAGACTGGACCGTACCCGTCCTTCTGCTCCGGTGTGTGCGGAGACTGGACCGTACCCGTCCTTCTGCTCCGGTGTGTGCGGAGACTGGACCGTACCCGTCCTTCTGCTCCGGTGTTAATGAGACAGAAGCAACGTCCGCATTCAAAACAGAGAAAAGAAACCACACGGGCTAACGGTTAGCATTCACGCGGCTAGCTGCAGAGGGTTGCTATGGTAACGACACACAGGAAACAGCTGTCAGTTTATCGCCTCCTGTCGGTGGAGAAGAGATATGACATCTTCTTTACTGTTTCACTTGTAGTTTTGTGAAAATTAGTGAAGTATTTTTCAATAATTAGAGAATATACTTGTAATTTAGTATACATAACGGCTTTGCTGTTATTCAAATCTCCATTTTATATTGATTGGCAATTCATGCAGTACGTCCTCCACCCACACACATTTGACAACATATGAAATATCTTTATTTTATTTGTTTTACATTCGATAACAGCCAATACTATGGACCAGAGGTGTCAAACTCATTTTGGTCGACGGCCGAATAAAAAAAGAAAGGGCTGGTCAGGGGCCGAAAGAATAAGTGGGTTTTATTTTATATACTTTTTTTATAATATGAAGGTATCTAAATAAATTACTTCACATTAATTGGGTTGGACATTATTTTCTGATTAGAATTAGTTCAGTTCCTGTGGACTGAACCAAAACTGGACCAAATATTAAAGGTATAAAGGAAGATGTTCTACTTCGGGGTGGATCATCAAGACTATTGCTCCTCCAAGCTGTCAATCATTCTGGTGATTTGTGCTCATCATAAAAGACCAGAGAGTTTCGTTCATAAAGTGGAGAGGGCGGTTCTTTCCTGAAAAAATTGGGAAATCCTCCATATCTTTAAGAAGAAATGTAATTTGAAGACTTGTAAATTAAACATAACAATACTAACTTCTGATTACATGACGGCTTAGTATTTCTGATGGAATTAAATGTTATGGTTGTTTTCTTGAGAAAATTAGGAATGGAAAACATGCCATTTCGCCTAGTACCATCAATGCTGGAATTTTAATTTAAAATCATCTCAGGGGCCATTGGAAATGGTCTCGTGGGCCGGATCTGGCCCATGCAGGGCCTTGACTTTGACACCTGTGCTATAGACAGTTTCAAAATGAATATCACATTATGACTGGAAGCCTTCTTATCTACAGGCAGTTTCTCAGAAACTCAAAATTCATAATCTATAACCAGCAAGAGGAACAGAAAGCTACGTTTTCAACATATTGTGTAAAATAAAATGAATGCAGTTCTCATCTGGTAAACTCTTTATTGTATCTGCATCATTGAGACGCAGCGATGCTTTGGTCTGTTGTAATATTTGGAATGTTTCACAAACGCACATATTTCATGCTTTACAGTTTGTCATCCTCATCTCAAAACTCTTATTTTTTGGCACTGAACCCTGGTACAAAGGCATGCTAAGAATCATGAGCTCCTTTACAACTATATTCAGTGATTAACAAAAGCAAAAGTATAAAAAGAGCAGTAACATTCAGAGTAAAGCAGCACCAGAAACTTGTGCAGTAGAATAGTAAGTAACAGTATAAAAATGTATCTGAAAATAACTTTTTTGTTTACAAAGTGGACTGTTGGCTTACAGCGGTCACAAGAGCCGTGCTGCAAAGTGTGGCCAGTGTTCAGCCTCACAGTAAGAGTTAGAAATCACAGAACAGCTGACGGGCCTCGGACGTAGGGCTGCACTATTTTGGCAAAAACATCCATTTACCAAATTCTATTCAAAACAAAAAAATGTTGTAGTCAGAAAAAACATTTTGCTTCATTTCGACACATGTATAAATGTCGTGTTGACCCGGGACAACAGTGGGAAAGGTTCGCATCCTCTCAGGACCCGTGTCCGTCTCATCACCACAGGGAACATGGAAACGTGTAAAAACAAAAAAACAATAAACAGAAAAATGTCAAAATAAACTTCCCACTTTATAAATCAGTGATCACGTGTCTCAGTGCATCCAGACCCCCGGGAATCGCATTATAATAGAAAACAAGTTTATCATCCGTCGTTCACAAGGGTCGGTATCTTTCAGAACGTGGCCATGTGAATCTAGCTGTAGGGGACTCAAATATATTTTTAAACTATACAAAAATAAAAGGCTTTTGGCTCCTAAAAAGCCATTTAAACAAAATTACAATATTGAATTGATGCATCTTTAATTTCCGAAAGATAACAAAATATCTATATACACTAATCTGTATTGATATTTACCTAAACCTTTTTAGAACACCCCTATTCTGAGCCACATATAAAACAGTTTGGTTTTATTGTAGTCCAATTTTCCTCTATATTTGGTGTATATAGTCGCAGAGGGTCAAAGAGTCGTTTTGAAACACCACAAATGCTTGGTGCATTCCTGTGTTCTTGCGCTGTGGGAATGAGCGTTATTAAATATTTCTCAGAAGAATCACTACTGCACTTAAATATTCTCAATCTCATTTTCCAACAGTCGAAGTCAGACGCATAAACACAAAATCAAGTACTTGGATAAATCTTGCAGCCCTACTCGAACATGCCGTCAGTGTAAACAAGTTAAATATGCTACATGTTGTTTGCCACAGAAAGAAAGACACATGTAACAGCAAAGACCAGAACAATAATGGCTGGTTTCTCAAGTTGTAAACATTGACAAACTTTTGACGACAATTCTTTTCCTTGTGCCGCAGTTAAAACAGTGAAAATAACAATTGTACAAATATTTTTTTTCACCCCAAATCAAGCAAAAACCTTTAGTAATTCGCAGTAAGTAGAGAAATGGTTGAAATCTAGCTTCTTTTCAAGATATCATTGGGCTGTATTTGCGTTACTCACAACATTAAAAAGACATACAAATATCCTTTGTAAGTTGCGTCAGATATTCATTTTCCATGGCCTCTGAGCAAACTGCAGCCCTGAGCACACGTTTGGACCCTTTTACTCTTGTAGCCACCCTTGTAAAGATAAAACTAAACTTGTTCATGTGTGTTGAGTAAAGATCTGAGCAAATATGAATTCTACAGCATCACAAAAAGCAGTGATAATGTTATAATTGGGCCAATGTTGTGCCAAACTGACCTCGCTACAGACCTATAGTGATGCCGAGCCGCTTACATACACCTGTGTTATGGGTCCACAATGTGCAGCCATAACACACGTAAAAAAACCCATTCAAAAGTTCATTTCTAAATCATAATTCAACACGTTAACCCGACATAACTCATTAGAGAAAGTGACAAATGCCTGTGTTGTTATCACTGATGATTAAGGTTTTCAGTCCGTTCTCTAAATATTCTAATTTTCTGAGATGTGTTGTGTTTTTACAACTGTGAACTAATAATTGTCAGAACTAAGGCTTGACTCATGTCTCACTTTGTCTGCGATGAGTCCGTCACAAACTGGTTTCTGACTAAGCTGAATTACAGAAGTAAATATAAAAATATACTTGTACTGTGTATTACGTGGTCAGTAACAGTTTTATAATGAGCTGTTCAGGGCAATGACCACATTTGAAGAAAAAATTAACAATACGATTAATAAACCCCCAGAATAATTCCTATATTTTAATAACGGAAATAAATAAAAAAATAAAATGTGGATTTTTTGGTGTCCCTTTTTATACCGATACCCCCCAATTTGAGTTATTCCCATTTTTGCGAAGATTGAGCACATGTTTACGGGAACAAATAAGAACGTTCTATGTTAAATGCAACTAAACCACTCAGCAGGTTGCGTTCATGAGACACCACAACATTCCAAAGACCCTATCGTTGAACAGTGAAGGGTCAAGTGTGAAACATCTTTCCGTGTAATTACGGTCGGTTTAGAACAGATTTCTCCAACAACAATTCATACAACAGTCAAAAACATGCACGATGTGAGCCGGTGGAGAGGACTTTCAGACACAAGAATAACATGGCAGGTTTGTGAATCTTATCAGGATCTGGGAAAGCATTTGGACAATTTATTTTTCAACATTTCATTAAATAAAAAAATCCCCCAGAGTTGCATTGGCCCCTGCCCTACAACTGCAGAGCATAGAACGCAGCCTATTTGTTGTGTTTTGAGTTAACAAAGCTGCAGCTCAAGATACACGCAATTGTGCAGCCGTCAAAGTTTGCTGTGTGTGTGGTGTATGTGTGTGTCTCTGCGTGTGTGTGCGTGCGTGGCAGTAACAAACACTCATCAGCTGTGCGACACCTTCAGGCTCCAACAGAACAGTCAGTAAAGTTCAGAGCTCGCCACATGACAGATGACGCTTCACTTTCCTTTTGAAACCTCTACAGAGAGACAGCTTTACCGACCGTACTGAATCCAAGCTCAGGGCCCTGTAGAGGACTTTAATGGCTTTAAATATATATATATATAGCTTAGCAAGTAGCCTTAGTAAGAGTCTGCTTAAGTGCCCTTTTGACATTTCCTATGCATCACTCCCTCCCAATTTACAAACGTCCTTTTAAGCTTTAAGGGAAAAACCCCACACGTAAACGTCTTCTCGTAAACGTCTTCTCGTATGGCATGTCCGGACACAAACAACCAGTGCGACATAATTAGCCCTTTTATGAACTTCCTCCAGTGAACTCAAGAATAAATAAGTGAGCAGTAGAGATGCGGAAAATGTGCAGTAATGGAAGCATCATCTCAAAAAATATATTCAAAAATATTGTCTAAATATTAAAATAATATATGTATAAATTTATATAAAAAAATATTTGTACTTTGCTTTCAATATGTGTTGAGACCAAATATGAACTGACAAAGGTGAAGGGACAGAAAACAGCCATTTATCTGCCTCAAATCACAGCTAACGTTTTGCAAAATGGGTCGAATTGGATTTTTAACTGCTATTTATACTGCAAGTAACTACAAAGAGAAAGGCAAGAGTTCATATCAGCAAATAAACAATATACTATTTAAATCAAATGAACCTATAGCCTATAAAAGATAAATATTTGGTAAACTGAAATCCAATTCTACTAATGTCACTGGGTCTGTACTGATCTGACACCGGTCTCCAGAGCATAGACTGATCCAGAGGTGGGAGTCACTAAAGACAGGTCCAAGTTCTAACAGTTTCTTTTTGTCTGTGTCAAAATAAGGAATACAGAACTAAAAACATTTAATTTACCGCTGCATATAGAAAAAATATATATCTTTGCGTCGCAGATGTATCAAAATAAATATTGTTCATACTTAAACAAAAAAAATTTTTCCGCTTTCCACAAGTTATTTTAAGTAAATAGGCTCAAGTCCAAAGTCACATGAAGCAAGTCCGAGGTCAAGTCCGAGGTCAAGTCCGAGGTCAAGTCAGAGGTCAAGTCCGAGGTCAAGTCCGAGGTCAAGTCCGAGGTCAAGTCCGAGGTCAAGTCCGAGGTCAAGTCCCGTCTTTTTCCAAGATTTGTGTCGTGTTATATGAGTGAGAGTTGAAATGGTATTTTGTACTTAAGAAAAAATAAATTACTAAAGTCGCAAGTCCCATAAACTGGGACTGGATTCTGCCTCCCACCTCTGCAGCATCAGACGTGTGCTTCTCCCATCTCTCGTGCCTAGCCAACATTTCCAATATTTCCAACATTCAGTAACCCTCTTTCGTGACCGTCCAATTGAATTTTGATCTTGTGCAACTCCTCGATCTCCTGATGGTGGCGCTCTGTCTTGTGGCGCACCAGCGACCTGTAGAAGTGGATGGTGAAGATCACAAAAATGACTCCCACCGGCACCATGATGATGGTGGAGGCCAGCGCGGCCTGCCACCCGCTGTCCGAGACGCTGGGCGAGACGGTCGGGGACAGCTGCTGCTTCTTGGCGCCCACCGGCAGGAACTTGATCCAACACAACAGCACGACTTCGGCGAGGAAGAGAAGGATGCCGAGCGCGGTGGAGAAGCCCCAGGCCAGCTCGATGTAGTGGTGCATGCGCTCATGCGGGCTCTCGCTCACAGAGTTCAGGTTGTGGATGTTGCTGACCGCCTCCACGTTGGGCAGGATGCAGGTGCTGATGAGGAGCGCGAAGAGGTGCACCGCCACCAGGACCGTGGTGCAGACGCTGAAGCCGATCAGCAGCACCCGCGGGTAACTGTACTGCGTCTCCAGCTGCACCTCCACCATGGCCACCTGCAGACACCAAGGAGAGATTTATCCATGTATCACAGACTCGGGTCACACAAAGCACTTCTGGCTGTTACTTTATACCTGGGAGTGGCTATTTTTGCCTTTTAAATGTAACAAATCTTCCCCAAATTAGTTTTGAGGTAATATGCAGTCAAATTGTGTTCAATACAACCCGCTTTGTGAAACTGTTGACTGGATTTGGGCTGACAGAGATGAAGCTGGCTGAATGACAGTTGTTTACATCTCACCAGCTTCATCAGCGCTGTATATGGAATGTTGTGACAGACTGTAAATATTAAAGGGAGGTAGCGAGGCCTATTTCCTACACTGTACTGTATGGCCGCAAGTGGCTCCTCCCACAGGAACATTTCAAAAAACGTTTTTGCTCAGGAGTCTGACACGTGCCATTCAAAGTGCATTCAAAAGTCCACAGCTCCTAAACTAGGCTGGTCCAAAAAAAAAAAAAAAAATGTCTGCATTGACAGCGTCTAGAACAGGGGTTGGCAACCCGCGGCTCTTGAGTGCTCCTGGAGTGGCTCCTGGAGCCTTTTCAAAAATGTCTGAAAATGGAGTGTGAGGGCTATATTTTATTTCTAGTTTGAATGTGGTTTCTGTAGAAGGAAAAACAATCTTTACGTTTTTAAATGCTGTAAAAATATGTATAAGTAATTTAATTTCAACATTTCTGTCAACGTAGTGCGTCAAATCCTATGACGCGCGGTCACGCGGCTCCGCCCCATGCGGCCGCTGCTGTAAACAAACCGGCGTGTGTGCATCATAGACTGTAAGTGCACATGGATCCCAAAGCTAAAACGAGAAAGAGTCGATAACAAGACTGGACTAAGAATGAGAATGAACATTTTCTTTCAGTCAATGAGGAAGGACTGCTTCATGTTTGTAATGAAAAGTTTTGTTGCAACACGAGGAACAATGACGCGCAAAACGACGTAAACGGTGATTACGTGAAGGATTCATCAAAAATTCAGAGCACCTATTTTCAGACTTCAAAACCTTCTCAAAGACTGTGAAAAAAAAGGCCATTAAGGATTTTAATTCAGCTCCAGCAAACTTCAGCCTGTGACGTGATGGATATGAGCAGACAGTGATGCAGGTGAACTCTGAGCCCAAAGCAGATTGATTTACTGTATTTCTACAATTGCATGAAGGCAAAAAAATGGAAGTTAAGCTAAAGCAGAGTCATCACGTGTTGCGTCATTCACGACACGCTGCAGTGAAAATACACATTTGATAATCATGAATGATTATTATGTATTTGTAGCCTTTACTTTGTCATTTAGATATTAGGCTAATATAGCTAATACATCTTGCAGCCTGTGTTACCTTCATAAAAGCCTTATACAAGGCTGTTATTTTTTTACGACTCCAGACAGATGTTGTTTTTAGTTTTTTTTGTCAATTATGGCTCTTTGAACATTTTGGGTTCCCGACCCCTGGTCTAGAACGTAGCATTGAATCAAGAACGATTAATTGACGTTTGAGAAAGATGGCATAAGAATTCATTGTATGATTCTGTCTCTGGGACAACACCAAGGATTAAAAACATGTCAGCGCACGTGCTCACGAACCTTTGAGCCGGGACCCGCCTCCACAGGTTGTGACACATTCCATAACAAACATTCTAGAAATTCTGAAATTCTTTGCAGAAAGGTACAACAGACAGAGCATACCATAGTTTGGATATGCTTGGGTTGAATTAACATGTTTGAATCCCTTTGTTTGGCTTGCATTGGGGGTGGTCTTTGTCACTGCCTAAAGTACTTTGATTATTTTCCCGGTCTGACCTGAGCTGATCTGACCAACTTCAAAACACATGCAAAGAAAACACTCAAGATCATGTTTATGGGGGAAACTTCACATTTGCAAATGGAACTTTCCAGTTTGCAAATGTGTTTTGAAGTTCCAGCAGTTTGCAGGTCAAGACAAACATTGCTTCAAATAAGAAGGTAAAAAAAAGCTATTCTTGTGCCGTTCATGGTTTAGCTAATTCTGTCAAACACACCAGAGGCTCCAGTGGCCTGTAGATGTTTGTTTTGCCTTTGGAAACGATCCAATATCATCTGTGGCCAAACAAATGTGAATTGTAGAGGTGCACCGATCAGGAATTTTTTGGCCAATCACCGATTAGCAATCATTAAAATTTTGATCGGCCGATACCGATCATTGCCGATCCGATCAAATATTGATATTTTTAGTGATAAATGAATAGGACTAGTTATTCACTTTAAAACTAATCTTTCAAAACCATCAAGGTACTAGGTAGTATAAATAAAATGCCCTAGGGGTACTCAAGACAAAAAGGTTGGGAACCACAAGTAAACGTTACAGAGCAGTGAGATACAGCAACACTGTCTATGCTGCATTTCTAAACTGATTAAGAAGAGATAGTTAAGGCAATGTTTGTTCTTCAGGAATATTAGCATCTCGGCATTTGCAGAGGTTAGTTTATTACGTTTATCATCCTGAATAGTCCCTCTGCGTAAACATTCGCTCACTGTCTTCACTTGTACATGCAGCGCAGAGGAAAGGGCTGCTTTGGCCAAAGCAGAGAAGCGCCTTTTATTTTCCTTTCAATAAACAAGCGGCTCTGCTCCAAGGCGTACCTAGTTTGGCCAGGTAAGCGACTCTGTACGACCGTCTGTACGACCGTCTGTACGACCGTCTGTACGACCGTCTGTACGACCGTCTGTACGACCGTCTGTACGACCGTCTGTACGACCGTCTGTACGACCGTCTGTACGACCGTCTGTACGACCGTCTGTACGACCGTCTGTACGACCGTCTGTACGACCGTCTGTACGACCGTCTGTACGACCGTCTGTACGACCGTCTGTACGACCGTCTGTACGACAGTCTGTACGACCGTCTGTACGACCACTATACTCATCTTCCTCCAACATTTCTGTGAACATAACATGCAAAGTCCCGACACAGGATGTTTTGCCTGTGGCTCGGAGCTCAGCGCTGCTGAGTGTGTTCGGTCTCTGTGTGACTCCGGCTGGGCTTGGAGTGTGTGAGAATATACAGTTTGGTGAAGCTGCGACAGGCAGACATCAGTCAGATATTTCCCTGATGGCATATTGAAGCAGTGAACATGAGTCGTTTGAACCCAGCACTTTCCACGAATGACAAGGGCTGGGGCAGAGGGGAAAATCCATAACTTTGTTTTGTTTCGTACGTCATTACTGTAGGGTTGTTGCCGCTGTAGAATCTCCGTAACTGATAAACAAGCAACTCAAGCTGCTTGTTTACGCAATTTTGACGGACGAACCCTCATGTCATCTGACCGGTCTTTTTGATCGGCACATTTCACCGGTCACCGATAGCGCAATTTAAGCCGTGATCGGCCGATTATTATCGGTTACCGATCGGTGCACCTCTAGTGAATTGGTAAAAAAGATTGGAAGATTAGAAAGACTTTTGTTGGACTTTGATGAGAAAGACTTTAGCAGAGGTTCATGTCCCGTCAGTTCCAGTGGGTCATGTGCTTGTGGTCGTTTTCATTAAAAAAGGTGTTCACGGTTCAAAAAGGTTTGGGAACACTCATACACACCATCGCCCAGTTCAAACCTACGGCTACTTCTGCTGTCACTTGTCCACAGGTTACATTTTTACATTTTGAGAAATAATTACCATTTGAGAAATTAAAGTGTTCGTTTTGAATTGTCATTTTATTTATTTAATTAATTTAGACTTTATTAAAAGGACTCACATGCAAGCACAGGATCCATAGCTAAGAATAAGAATTTTCTCATCAGTCTCAAAACAATTAATACTATAAAGAAATCCAAACAAAATGACTTCAAAATGACTCGTGTCCATGAGTTTCTGAATAATACAAAGTGAGCAGAGAATATTAGACCCTGTTCCTGACTCACGACAAAGCCCTGCAGTATTTAGCAGACACTGTTATTCAAATACAGATCACCGTCTTCTCTTCAGAAAACATATCAACTGAGCTCTGTTCTAAAATAGATAAGTTACAATGTGACCAAAACTAAACTCATGACTAATATCACGCATAAACTCTTAGACTTGGTTTGGACTCACGCAGGATCAACACAAGGAGAAATGCAAACTGCCTCCGACTCAGATGGAAGGTGATGTCCTTCTGGAGACACAATGTGCTGCTATGTTCTGTACGCAGATTATCTGTCATTATCATTTAAATACTGAGAGTAGAAAGTTCTCCTCAGAATGTACTTTTTCTTTAGTGTAACTCAGAGGTTCCCAGTGTCGACAGGGCCAGAGTATCCCTAATATTTCACGTACACCATGAATGTCAAACTAATTTCTAACAGTTATCCCCTGGTCTTCATCTTTACCCCAGGAGGTAATTGTCTTTGGACGAAACATTTACAATGCTCCCGTGAACCACTGATTGATCAGAATCAACCTTTTGATGCAGGATTTGTTTTTTAAGATGGAACTCTTGGCAGAAGTCTGTGTTCTACCTACCTATCTATCAAGTGTTGTTCTTTTGACTGACTAAGACTGGACCAAAGTAAACAAGGCATTTGCAGACTGAGGGCCAAGTACTATTATTAATTGCTAATAATGTGGTTGTTTTCTTGAACATTGATGGTAAGATGATATTTTTAAAGTCAAATCTCTCAAGTTCTTCCCAGACTCTTGGAGGGTGCATCCCCGGTTGGTGAACATGTAAATCATCAATATCATGATCAACATTGACGTTACAGTGACGTTAACATGTGTTCTACATTCTTTTGTGTCTTAACTGTTGATTCTCTGATCTGTGTTGGTGATTTCAATAGTTCTCCGAGATGACGACTGTTGTGATTTAGGGCTATACAAGAATAAAGTGCATTGTATTGGATTGTGTACTACACTGGAGGAGACAGTGTGACTGGTCGTGGGTGCTGGCGTGTGACTGGTCGTGGGTGCTGGCGTGTGACTGGTCGTGGGTGCTGGCGTGTGACTGGTCGTGGGTGCTGGCGTGGGACTGGTCGTGGGTGCTGGCGTGTGACTGGTCGTGGGTGCTGGCGTGTGACTGACCATGGCGAAGCCGGACAGCAGGGCGGAGGTGCGGCTGGACGCCTTCAGTTTGGCGCGGCTCAGGTAGAGCTTCCTCCAGGACAGCGCCTGCACAGAGTGATGGTTGGAGCTGACCAGCTCCAGGTAACTGCGCCTCACCCAGTCCCTGTAGTCCATGCCCCCATCGTTAGGAGCCTGCTGCCCCACGGCGGGGGAGGGGGGGCCCATGGGCACGTTTAGATCACTCATGGCTGTCAAAGAAACAAAACATTCATTTGATAAATCCATTAGTTATTAATTATTCTGTTGATTACGGTAATCGTTTAGTCATTTTAATTCCAATGTCTCAGTAAATATGGTCTTTTTTCTATTTGACCAAAACAAAGCTCCCATGATTCTTCTGGAGATCATCTTCATAGAGCAACTTACACATTGGGTTGTTAGATTAAATAGTTTTAAAAAGCGTTTTAATTAGGGCTGGGACAACGCGTCGACGTAATCGGTGACGTTGACGCAAAAAATACACCGACGTATAATATGCGCGTCGGTGCGTCACACACAAAACAAAGATGGCGGTGAGCGGTAGCAATGCGAGTGCCGTGAAGTGCAAGCCGGTGTAACGCTGAGATACACTGCCTTGAAGAGATGCACAGCCTCAGCTGTTTATGATGTAATGCAAACCTGTGCATGCGCGTCTCACGGCAGCCGAAGCAAACCAAGATGGCGGACCGTGAATGTCTTTAAAAGTTAAAATACGAACGAAACCCCAAAAGCTGTATATCATTTTAAAGCTTATTTTCTTATCTACATTTATATACAAGTGTAAACTACATCCGACTTGCATTCAAAAGATATAACACATAATGTGGGCACAAAATAAATCAATTCCGAAATAGTTTTTTACCTTTGGGCTTGTGCTGTACAAATAAATCAGCTCTCCTCCCAGCTTGCAATACATCATTCTCTCTGGAACAGTCCAAAGGAAAATTATATCCACTTGTATTTCCCAAAGTAAAATCCATTCTGCAGAAATAATCCAAAAATGTGCATTTATCTTTAGCGAAAAAAACGAAAAAAAAGAGCACAGATGTTACTCTTTCACTTTTAACGGACTTTTAGCTTTGTTTTTCACCCAAACATCTGGTATTTACGTGTCCCTTAGCTCCTTATCTTTCAAATGAGACTACTCCCGAAAAGCTAGACCAATTTTTGGGTCTGCAATAGCTCCCGTAAGTACAGCTAGTGCTGCTGTTTGCGCATGGAGGACTGATCTTTGTTGTGATCCCAACTTGTTTGCTTTTACTTCCGGGATTTATGATTGACATGTCCTTGTAGCCAATGAGGAAAGCTTTCGAACAAGGGGTGGGACAATGGTGTCCTGTCTTATGTTGTGCCTGTAGAATTGTGCGTAATGGCAGCTAAAAGACGCTCTCGAAGCTGCAATGAATTTACACTCATAAAAAAATAACTGACATTTAAAAAAGAAAAACACACATAGATTAGTAACTTATAAGTACCAATGATAAAAAATATTGTTTTTATGATGATTAAATGTAAGTAAAGATATTTGGCACAATTCGGCAAAGACATTTGGGTATGCCCAACCATTGTGCACGAGCCAAAATGAGGCGGGTGTTAAGAGGTTAATGCAATTTGAGGCGAGATGTTGATGATTCCGTTTTGTCACATGTGGGTTTTAAGAGTCAAAGTTTAGTTTAAGCAGTCAACTGCGCCTGTGAAACCACAAAGCTAATGTTTTCATAGCAGTCCGCGGCTGCTGACGTAGGCTGATGACGTAGGCTGATGACGTAGGCTGATGACGTAGGCTGATGACGTAGGCTGATGACGTAGGCTGATGACGCGTCCTGTGGCAACTCTACAGCTTACAACTAGTTTGTCTTTCTTTGTATCAAACGGAATATTGGCGCCCGTAATAGCCCCTACATGTATTATTCACTGTCATGCCCGCCGTATCTGGACATTTTTCAACATGTGTTCAATATCCTTAATGTGTTTAAATGTTGATTGATTCTCTGATCTGTGTTGGTGACTTCAATGTTGTTTTAAGTCCTCTGAGATGACTTCTACTGTATTCTTTCAGTAACTCTAAAAGAAAGGATGACTGGTTGACCTTTTTATTTGCTACACAATGCATTGTTTTTCTCTTGTACACTCTTACTTGAATTTTATTTTTGAATTTTGAGTTTAAGAAAAAGGTGAGTGGCAGAGTTTTGACTGTTATTTTTATATGAATGAAGAATTTAAGAGATGCACTTTAATTAATGGACTTCAGTAATATAGGCCTATGTGTCTTCAACTTAAATGTTAAACTCTGTTGGTTCAGGAAGGACGCCATGACAGGCTGATGGCTCCCACTGTTTTTGCTGGAAAAGCACTCTTTGTTTAGCTTAAAGCCTTCAAGTTTACATTGGTTACTGTTTTCTTTTAGTTGCTCTACACAAGTATTTGGCTGAACTTTTTCATATTTTTATTGAATGCTAAGCATCAAATGTTTGTTTCAAGAATGATAAGATGCACTTTTTTCAGTAAGCTGTGTTTTCAAGGCTTTAAGGTTTTATGCCACCTCTAAGAATGTCTTATTTTTGAATTTTAAGAGCAAGCAATAAATATTTTTTGTGAAGGAATTCTTTTTTTTTTTTCATTAAAATATTTAAATCAACATGTATACATCAATATTAAGTCAATTAATGGGGAGATAATCGAGAATCGAATCGAAATCGAATCGAAAAAAATAATCGTTAGATTAATCGTTTAAAAAATAATCGTTTATCCCAGCCCTAGTTTTAATTAAACTCAAACCATTTTGTTTAAGCATATGAATATTTATATAGATTACTAAATTAGTTGAATATGAATCGATTCATTGTGATTGATCAATGCCCTTCTACAGCCCTAAAAATAGAGTAAATGTGTAATATTTAAAGTAACAATATGTAAGATTTTCATGTCAAGTCATCATTAAAAGGACCATAATCTGTCAAAGGCATTAATAAAACATGCTCTTTTCCAATACTTCTTTAACTGATCACAGTAGTTCAGAGATATATGGATTTCACAATTAGTTTTACAGCTCCTTAATCTTAGTATTGTTTTCCTTTTGATGTCCCTCCTCCGTTTTACCAATCAGAAAGTCCAGGTTGCCAGAACTCATTGATAAAGTACCATGTGGCCGCAGGAATAAAAAAGGTCTCGTTATGATTCTCAAATCATTTACGACAAAACAAGGAATAAAACCAGGATTTCTATCTTTGTGAAAATAAAGACTTGTTGACAAAACTCTTAGACCATTCAGATATTCTGGTCTCAGCCGGATTCGTCTGCTTATCTGGCAACCCGAGTCACGGAGAGTGCAATACCACTTTTGGCCAAATGTTTACATATTACACATATTTTTTTATTATGTTCAGGCTCTAGTGGAGATCCAAGAGCACTGAGATGTGTCAACGTAAATCTGGAGAGAACATTTTCAGAATCAGAATTATTTTTATTGCCATTGTTAGTAACAGGAAATCACAAACTAGGAATTTGCTTTGGCTCAACTGGAAATCAAGTTGTAAGAGTTTGATGCCCTTTAAAGTAAAACAAACATCTGCTGGTGGGAGGACGGGGATAAAACAACATTTCTGTTTTGAGAAATTACTTTTGGAATGAAGCCTCATCTAAGAAGCTTGTAATGAACTCTGAGGAGTATCTGCAAAGTGTGAGTTTATGAAGGAACAAAAACAAGCCATTCAATACTTTCCCATGACTCTGTTGGCTGAGGTACAGGAAGCCGTTTCTCATGTTTAAAGCCACAAAAACCACACAGATAAGACTGTGCCCGTTCATAACATTCTAATGTGCAACGTAAAAGCAAACAACAGAATGAGTCGCGGTAACGGCTGTTTTTCTGGAAATGAACAAACAACTTTATCTGAAAAGAGCACTTTAGTTCTATTTCATCCTTCCTGACCGCCAGAGGCGGTGCTTTAAGCACTGAATGATCATCTTTGAGCATGCGCAGTTCGAGAATTAAATGACAACAAAGTCACTTGTGACCTCCTCGTGACCCCCGTGAGTCTATATAGGTCACGTGACACGAGAGCCCAGCCTCTTTTCTTCTTCTCGCAGCGCAGGTTTGAGTTGTGCGTGTGTGTTTGAGCGTTTGTGCTACCTACCTACCACATACGTACTGCTTGCACATCAGCTCCGTGACTCGCGTCGAGGCAGCGGGTGGATCTCGCCCCTCAGGGGCTGTGCAAGCTCCGCCGGCTCACCGGTGAGTTCTGTCCACGTGTGTGCGTGTGATTTTTAGTTTAAGCTTTCCGTTTTCGGAGTGAGCTGACGTTTGATGTCCACGGTTATACTGTTCGTTTTCTGTTCAGTTTGTGTTTATGCTCTGTTTGGCCGGTGTTAATTGAGTCGTGTGTGTGGCGTTCCCTGCCCCGACCACGTTGTGTTTGTGTGTACATTTTCGTCTAGTCTCCTGTTTTCAGTGTGTACTAGCGTTTTGTTTCATCTATCAACAGTTATACTGTTCGTCCTCTGTTCAGTGTGTTACTTTTGCTCTGTTTGGGGAGCCGTGGGTGGTGTCCTCTGCCACACCTGGCTCTTTACTCAGCCCACGTTGGGTGCGTGTGTGCATTATTTCGTCTAGTCTTCTGTTTTCAGTTTGTACTTGCGTATTTTTATATCAGCAGTTATACTGTTCGATTTCTGTTCAGTTTGTTGATATTGCTCTGGTTGTGGAGGCGAGTGTGGCGTTCTCTGCCCCACCGGACTCTTTCGTTGGCCCACATTGTGTGTTTGTACACTTTCGTTGGCTCTTCTGTTTTCAGTTTATGCTAACATTAGTTTTTCTTTACCAACAGTTAGACTGTTCGCCCTCTGTTCGGTTGTTTGGTTTTCTCTGTGTGCTTGAGTCGTCTGTGGCGTTTTCAGCTCGACCCGACTCTGCTTACATTGCTCCACCAGTTCAGGCGCGCTCGTTATGCACGAGTCGCTGGGCTGTCGTGGGTGCATGGCACCGATGCCCCGCGAGGATGGCCATGACCTCTGCCCTGCGTGCCTGGGTATCGGGCATTTGAGACAGGGCCTGACGGTGGACGCCTGCTCCAATTGTGCGGTACTGCCACTCTCTGTACGCGTGGAGCGCCTGGCGGCCCTGGATCCGGATGAGGGCTCTTCGGAGGTGCCGCCCTGCCTGCCACCTGCTGCCCAGCCCTCTGGGTCTAAGCGTGCGGCTGTGTCCACTGCTTCCTCGGCTCCGCAGAGGAAGCGTAGGGTGCCTGCAGGGTTGTCTGCACGGATGGACCACCTTGCATCCGAGATGGCCCAAATGAAGGCACTTCTGCAGGATGTTCGCCCGGTTTCGGGGGAACATGTGCTGGGCCCTCCTGTGCCGGACCTGGCCCCGTTGTGGGAGGACGATGTGATGTCTGTGGCTGCATCTGACACTCATTTTTGTCTTGACCCTGAGGAGGTTGATTCCAGGGCCTCTGACGCTGGTTCCTTGGCGTCCACGGGGTGCCTGGACGGAGAGGAGAGTGGGGCGTCCTCTGCCGTCCGCTCTGCACTCGCCCACTTGGGGCTTGATGTCCCGCAGGGAACTGTGCCGTCTGGTAGCGCCTTCTTTAAGCGACAGCGGCCCCTTCCCTCTGTCTCTGTGCCTCCTTCGATGGAGTACGTGAAGGAGTTACATGCATGCTGGACGGATACAAAGGCTATGTCCAGACTGACGTCCGATGGCCGGGCTTTGGCTTCAATGCAGGATGCCCCCAAATTTGGCTTGGGCCACATGCCGCCCGTCGAGCCGGCAGTGGCCTCCTTGATTGTTTCGCCGGAGGAGGCCCTCCGGTCTGATCCGAGGTGCCCTAACCCCCAGTGTCGCCTCACAGATGAGCTGCTGTGTCGGGCGTACGATACTGGGGCGCGAATGGGGCGCATGGGGAACTCTCTTTCCCATTTGTTACTGGGCCTTTCGAACGCACTGGAGGTTTCTACAGTCGATGCCCCGACCCAGGGACTGTTGGATGCATCCCTCCACGCTTTTGCCCTTATGTCGCGGGAACTGGGCCGCCTGCTGTCGACCCTGACTCAGACACGTCGGCAGGTGTGGTTGGCACAGTCACCCCTCACTGAGCCCTGTAGGAGGACTCTCCGGAGTGTTCCGGTGCTTCCGGGGGAGCTCTTCGGTGCGGCTGCGCTTCAGGCGCTGGAGCGCACGGCGCAGGCCACCCGGACGCGTGACCAGCTGGCCCCTCCTGCTGCTACTCCGCGGGTGTATGGTGTTCCACAGCCCTTTCCTAGGGGTTCGCGGCCACCAGGTGTCCCTCCGCCTGACCATAGGGGATTTCGGCCTTCTACCCGGCGGCCTCCCCAGAACGCACGGGCTCTCGGGCGCCCTCCCGGGGTCTCCAGGCCACGGGGGGCTCGGAGATGAGGTCAGGCCGCTGACGGTGGGTTCTTTTACCCGGGAGCAGTTGGACTACTGGACCGCTCACACCTCAGACCTCTGGGTGTTGGGCACGCTCTCCCGGGGGTACACTCTCCAGTTCCACCGTCGGCCTGCGGTCCCTGGCCCCGTCAGGTGGACTGTGATCCACGACCGGGCCAGGACACTGGCACTGTCCGTAGAGATTGCCACCTTGCTGGACAAGGAGGCTATAGTGCCTGTGGACCCCCTGCTGGACCCAGGGGGCTTTTATTCGATTTATTTTCTAGTTCCGAAGAAAACTGGCGACTTGCGTCCGGTTTTGGACCTTCGGGGCCTCAATGTGTTCCTCAAGACGATATCGTTTCGGATGTTGAGGACCCCGGAGCTGTTGCAGGCAATATCTCCGGGCGATTGGTTCACATCCATCGACCTGAAGGATGCTTATTTTCACGTGCCGATTGCCCCGCATCACCAGCGGTTTCTGCGTTTTGCTTTCCGGGGGCGGCATTATCAATTTCGGGTGCTCCCCTTCGGGCTGTCCCTGTCCCCCAGGGTCTTTTCCCGGGTCGTTGCGGCGGCCTTGGCCCCTCTTCAGGCAGGGGGGTTGAGGGTCCTGCCTTATCTGGACGACTGGCTCGTGTGCGCCTCCAGTCGTGCCCAGGCCGTTCGGGACACTCAGACTGTCCTCGACCACGTTGGGCGTTTGGGTCTGCGGGTCAATGTTGCCAAGAGCAATTTGGTTCCGGCTCAGGCAACGACTTTCCTGGGGGTGTACCTAGATTCGGTTGCCATGACCGCCCGTCCGTCGGCTCTGCGGGTCGATGGCATTGTGGACATGCTCCACAGATTTCAGCGGGGTCGGGCGTTGCCGTTCCTGCTGTACCTCAGCCTCTTGGGGAAGTTGACGGCGGCCTCTGCCGTTGTGCCGCTGGGCCTTCTCTCCCTTCGTCCCATGCAGATGTGGCTGAACGGATTACGTTTAGATCCGTCACGCTTCGTTCACAGGCGACGCAGACTCCTGCTCTCGCCGCAGTGCCTGGAGTCCCTATCCTGTTGGCGGGACAGGTCTTGGATCGAGAGTGGTGTCCCACTGGGCTCTCTTCCGTCTCGGAGGGAGGTGGTGCACACCGATGCGTCCCTCACTGGTTGGGGGGCGACGTGGCAGGGCAGGATGGCACAGGGGACTTGGTCTCCAGAGGTCCGCCGGCTGCATGTGAATGCCCTGGAGCTCATGGCGGTCCGCCTTGCTCTCGCGCACTTCCTCCCACGACTGCGTGGCCGGCATGTCATGGTGCGGTCCGACAACACCACGGTGGTGCATCACGTCAACCACCTGGGGGGTACCCGGTCCGTGACGCTGTTGCGGTTGACCCGGGAGCTACTGCTGTGGGCAGCCCCTCGCTTGGCAAGCTTGAGGGCCTCCTACATTCCGGGGGTGCACAATGTGGTGGCGGACCTTCTGTCCCGCCAACGCCCCCAGCCCGGGGAGTGGCGTCTCCACCCGGAGGTGGTGGCCAGCATTTGGACTATGTTTGGCCGGGCCGAGGTGGACCTGTATGCGTCGGAGGCGTCGACCCACTGCCCGCTGTGGTTTTCCCTGACGGACGTGGCTTGCCCTCTGGGCCTGGATGCGCTGGCGCACGATTGGCCCAGTACGCTGCTCTACGCTTTCCCTCCTCTGCCACTGATTTTCCCAACCCTCCTGAGAGTTCTCCAGGAGGGGCACCACCTTCTCCTGGTAGCTCCGTTCTGGCCGGGCCGGATCTGGTTTCCATTGCTGCACAGGCTCTGCTGCGGCTCTCAGAGACCGCTGCCCCGACGGCGGGATCTCCTGTCCCAGCTGGGGGGGAGGCTCCTGCACCCCAGTCCCGAGCGGCTTCAGCTCTGGGTGTGGCCACTGCGGGGTCCAGTGCAATTGTCCCGATGTATGGTGAGGGGGTCGCCCACACCATCTCCAATGCCAGGGCGCCTTCCACTCGACGACAGTACGCCAACCGATGGAAGCTGTTTGACAAGTGGTGTCTGACGTGGGGACATGATGCTGTGCGTTGCCCGGTGCCTGCCATTCTGCAGTTCCTCCAGGATCTCATGGACCGGGGGCGCTCTCCCTCTACACTCAAGGTATATGTGGCGGCAATATCTTGTTTTCATGAGGGTGTGGCCGGTTCTACGGTGGGGAGTAACGGGGATGTTTCCCTGTTCCTGAAGGGTGCTCGCCGTCTTCATCCCCCGCGACGGCCCATGGTTCCACCCTGGGACCTGACGTTGGTTCTGGAGGCGGACCTGAAGTGGGTCTCCCTTAACTCTTTCAGTGCCAATGACGCATATTACGTCAATTCAAGATCTGTGGTTGTGTGCCATTGACGCATTTTATGCAATTGACGTGTTTTGGTGTATTCAGATCCAGACGCATCCATTCTATCATATATCTCTGATCGGGACTGTTTGACAGTATTTTATTCGGCCAGCAGATGTCAGTAGCCTCCTTTAGCTCTTCGATCAGGCATAAAAGGAACCGGAAGCCCAGATCTCATTGTGGGAGTAGGTTGGTTAGAGTGAGCACAAGAGAGTAATCGGGAGAGCGAATATGAGCAGAAAGCGGCAGCTAACGATGGAGGAGGCGTTTGGTGCTGGTGGTACCATCAGAAGGTCGGTGGGTGATGGCCATGAGGAAGGTGGAGGTGATCTGCCTCTGCCTTCAGTTGGCAAAAAGCCTGAGGCTACGGCTAAAGCTAAGTCTAAACATCTGGCCGTTGGCGGGAGTCCTTGCCGCGCACGTCGCTCCAGAGCCGCCGCACGCAGTTCCAGTGGTCCACGTCGGTCCAGAGAAAGTTCCTCGTCGGATACAGGCTCTTCAGAGCTATGGGAACCTGAAGCTGACCCAAACAGCAGTGACTCATCCCCCGATTCCCCCAGAGCAACCGGCAGAGCAGGTAATGCATACATTATACATATGTATTTAGCAATGAAATAAAAGTATTCTTGTATAATTCTCATGATTGTATTTGTGTGTATTTCTAGTAAGCAGAGTGCTGGGCCAATCCAGGAGTACTAATGCTGGTAAAAGGAGGCCTACAGGTAAATAAAATACTCATATATGTATGTATATATGCATGTGTGTGTATATGTATGTGTATAATATGTATGTAGTGTGTAGTGTGTGTGTGCGTGTGTCTCTGTGCGTGTGTCTCTGTGCATGTGTGTCTGTGTGTCTTTGGATATGTGCGTCTGTAGATGTATATGTATTTGGATATGTGTGTATATGGATAGATGAGTTATTGTACAATTCTATACAGGCGCTACATTGAGCAGAGGCGCTGCCAGCGTGAGTCCTGCAAATACAGGTGTGAAGAAAAGAGGTAGGAATATCTTTCTCTACATCACATCAAAACAATAAAACGAGCTCTATTTGATTCCTATTTATTGTATACATTTCCATAATTTATTACAGTTGCAAAGGGTAAAGGCGGCACCTGGCGGAAATCCGGATGGAAACCCACTGTGTTCCCCTTCACTGCAACGCCTGGTCCCCTGAACGCGGCAGCAGAGCTGGAGTCCACCTCGCCTGCTGACTTCCTGGAGCTGTTCCTCACGGACGAGCTGCTCCAGCACATCACAGAGCAGACCAACCTCTATGCTCAACAGCATTTCCTGGCAAACCCAGAGATTCCGCAACACAGCAGAAAGCGTGCATGGAGACCAGTGACCATTCCAGAGCTAAAAAAGTTCTTTGCATTGTCTTTCCTCACTGGTGTTATCCACAAGCCAACCCTGGCAATGTATTGGAACGTGGATGAGATGTTTGTGACCCCGTTCTTCACTAAAATAATGTCCAGGAACCGGTTCCAACTCATATGGAGGTTCCTCCATTACAATGACAACTCTGCAATTGATGTAACTGACAGGTTATACAAGGTTCGCCCCGTCTACGACTACCTGATCAATAAATTCAAGGTAATGTTCCAACCCGGGCAGAATATTTGCATAGATGAGGGGATGTTGCTCTGGAGAGGACGGCTGGCCTTCAAGGTCTACAACCCACAGAAGCCCATAAAGTATGGAATAAAGTCCTATGTGCTCTGCGACTCTGCCACCGGCTACTGCTTTAACCTGCAGCCCTATGTTGGTGAGCCCCGCACGATCCCTGACATTGTTTTTTCTCTCCTTGACCGTCTCCCAGGTGCCGGCCACACTCTGTTTATGGACAACTACTACAATTCTGTGGCATTGTCTGAGCAGTTGATGGCAGTAAAAACAAATGTGTGTGGGACGCTAAGGAAGAACCGGGGAGAGCCTGAGAGCATTAGGGACGTGACCAAGACTGAGCTGAGTGTGGGGGGGAGAGTCGCGGTGAACAATGGGAAGGTCATGGTTCTGGCGTGGCGGGACAAACGGATTGTCAAGATGTTGACAACATGTCACCATGACAATATGACTAGTGTCGACGTTTGGCAGCGAGGACAGAGGGAGAAGGTGTCTGTCCTAAAACCGGAGTGTGTCGATGCCTATAACTCCTCCATGAATGGCGTGGATCGATTAGATCAGAACATTAAATACTACCCGTTCGTCCGGAAGTCTCTGAACTGGACCAAAAAATTTGTAGCTTACCTGTTCCAAATCGCAATGTACAATGCCCACACTCTCTACAGAGCCAGGAACGGGAACCGGGAATACAAAACCCTCTTGGAATTCATGCAGGGGGTCATGAGGTCCTGGACATTGAAGGTCCAGGATGAGGACGAGGAGGACATCGAGGACATCGAGGACGAGGAGGACGAGGAGGACATCGAGGACATCGAGGACATTGAGGACAAGGAGGACGAGGAGGACCACAACGAGGAGAACGAGGTGATCGTTGCATGTGTGGAGGAAGGAGCACCACGAAACCCCAGGGCTCCATATAACACGGATCCAGAGAGCAGGCTCGATGAGGGTGCCAGGCACAAAGTGGAGTACCTGCTGTCCTCCGGCTCGAAGACCAGACCCTCGAGGAGATGCAGGGTCTGCATGCGCAAAGGCCTGCGCAGTGAGACCAGGATGTGGTGCAAGGCATGTGGTGTCCCCTTACACAAAGGAGAGTGCTTCACAAAATATCACACACAACAAGATTACACTATATAGACAGAGACACATGCACGCACACATGCACGCACACATGCACGCACACATGCACGCACACATGCACGCACACACGCACGCACACACGCACGCACACACGCACACTCTCAGCCAATCAGCACTTTATGTATATAGTTATTTGTTTGTAATTTATGTTTGTACATTTCTTATTCTGTGTTCTGAGTATTATTCTGTGTTCTGAGTATTATTTTGCTATCAAAAGCACTTTATTTTGAGTCATTTCCCTTATTTTATACATGGGAAGAATGTTCTGTTGTGTGAGAAATGACTAAAGTAAAAAAAAACTTTTCAAAGTCACTTTTCTGCATTGTTTGCTTATTTTCACAAACACCTCATTTTCTCAGCTTTATGTCGGAAACTGATGATTTCTGTGAAAAGTTTACCTTACTCCAATGGTGATTACAGAAGAACTAAAGCCGATAGAAACACACTTATTTTTTCTGAATAAACTAGAGGGTCCAATCTTTCAGAATATGGTCTCAGATTTAGGCTAGTCATAGCAGAACATATTCTATGGGTCTTTAAAAGTCGGTGAAAATCAGCAAAACGGCTGGCACTGGAGGAGTGATGTTCTGAAAATGTCTGGCACTGAAAGAGTTAAGACCGCTTTTCTTCTGGCTATGGCCTCGGGTAAGCGTGTGAGTGAACTGCAGGCTCTGTCGTTTCACGAGTCCTGCTGCCGATGGGATCCCAATGGTCTGGGGGTTACGCTTTGGCCGGATGCTTCCTTCCGCCCAAAGGTGTTCACTGGTGCGGTCCTTCCACTTAGTTTGGCCCGGTTTGGTACTGGGGCCTCTGTAGAACCGCTTTGTCCTGTCAGGGCATTGGAGGTTTACCGAACTGCCACAGCCAGTGTGCGGGGGTCGGATCGCCTCTTCGTGTGCTATGCCGGCCCCAGGAAGGGCCAGGCTCTGTCGTCCCAGCGCCTCTCCAAGTGGGTTGTCGAGGTGATCAGACAGTGCTACCTCTCCCATGGGCGCCAGCTGCCTGCTGGGGTGAGGGGTCATTCGACCAGGGGCGTCTCTGCCTCCTGGGCTGCTATGAGCGGTGTGCCTCTGGACGCCGTCTGTGCGGCCGCCTCCTGGACGTCGCAGTCTACCTTCGCGACGTACTACAGGGTCAATGTGGCGGTCCCTGGTCCGCTGGAGGGGGTGCTGCGGCACCATTCGACGTTATGAGGTGGGTGTGTACCTCTCGTTGACCCCTCGGGACCTTGTTGGTATTTGTCATCCAGTGCTTAAAGCACCGCCTCTGGCGGTCAGGAAGGATGAAATAGAACGAAAGTTACGACTGTAACTACGGTTCTATGAATCCTGGATGACCGCCAGAGCGTCCAGTCCCTCAGGGCCACGGTCTGCTTGCGAGGTGAAAAGGGGCTGGGCTCTCGTGTCACGTGACCTATATAGACTCACGGGGGTCACGAGGAGGTCACAAGTTACTTTGTTGTCATTTAATTCTCGAACTGCGCATGCTCAAAGATGATCATTCAGTGCTTAAAGCACCGCCTCTGGCGGTCATCCAGGATTCATAGAACCGTAGTTACAGTCGTAACTTTAGTTTGCAGATGTGTCAACACCACCCCCACACCTGTGCATCAGGGCTTTCACTGACAACAGGGAAAATACTTTTACTTTCATAAATCAAGTGAGGAGACAAATCACAAAACTGGACATTTTAGGCAGAACTTGGAGTCATCAAACTAGCATAAAAGCTTTTATTTCCAGTCTAAAAAAACATCCATTTTCTTTGCTTGACCAAATTAAATGTTGCCATTTTTTGTTGTTGTCAATTATAATTGTAATGTAACTGGTTACGATTGTTATCATGATCATCTCGTGAATGAATGGTTATGATTAGGATGTTACTTGGCGACCATTATTCTTTTATAATGTGGATTAAATCATGATGTATTT
Source organism: Knipowitschia caucasica (assembly GCA_964034765.1). Lineage (NCBI taxonomy): Eukaryota > Metazoa > Chordata > Actinopteri > Gobiiformes > Gobiidae > Knipowitschia > Knipowitschia caucasica. The sequence goes on from OZ035833.1 coordinate 3,776,572, forward strand.
AATTGTGAGAAACTTTAAGACAAGTTCTACACATGGATACATAACATTGGTTCTAGAATGCTTCTTTGCTTTTTTCATTTTGACTGAAAGCTTTGTGTAATACAATATTACGATTAAACATCTTTCTACTATATTAGAAATACATAACACTACCATTAGTTTAATTCCTAGAGTTTGTCAGTATTTCAACATCATGCTGTAAGATAAAGACGAAACATAAAAATAACTTTAAAAGCTCTTTAAAAATAAAATCGTATAACTTGGTTTCTTCTGTCGGTGATGAACAGCCCATGCAGTGTTTCCCACACATAGACTAATCTGTGGCGCACCGCCACAGATTAGAGACCGCCCGCCACAAATTGCGTTTCGTATTATATATATTTTTTTTGTTACGCTATTTAAAACATGCATCGTCTAGTGCCGCCGCAGCGGTCAATTTGACAGCGGGGAGGGGGGTTTAAAATGTGGCGGCCCTTCGTAACTCTCACTCAAGCTACGCGTCTCTCCCACATACAGAGACCTACACACACACAGCCCCTCCCCTTCGTGCACACCGCGTGTCTCCGTCTCCATCAGCGATCATCGCTGTAAGCAGCTGTGTCTATTAATTTACCGCGGTAAAGTGGCCCGCATCTTTCAGCTCTATGAACATGCGGCCCGCATCGGGGAAAAGACGGTGCGCGTTTTGTTGAGAACTTACGGTAACAGCGGAACGTCCTTTCGGAGTCACCCATTTTTATCGAACAGAAAGCGCGCTGGGGTCAGGGAGACACGTTTTTGTGATTAAAACCTTATAGAGATGCCACCCGGCACACATAGCACCAGCCCCCTACGATTCCTCCGGCAGATTGTGAGTCCTCAGGAGGATAGCCACTCTATTGTTTACATGTATAAAGTACACAATTTGGTCCGCTAGTGCAATTTTCAAGTATTGTAACTATTTACTGGAATAAGGTGTGCGACTAATTTCACTTGACTCATGACCTTATTATTGCCCTCTGCCACTGTACCAAAGACCAGAAACTTTTACTGTAGAAATATTGAGAAATATTGAGGTAAAGTAGCCATTTTGGTCCAAAATACCTCAAATAGTCAAAACATGTCACTTTTGATCTACTGTAACTTTTTACTGTAAAAAGGTGTGCGACTAATTTCACTGGATTCATGACCTCATGATTGTCCTCTACCACTGTACCAAAGACCAGACACTTTTACTGTAGAAATATTGAGAAATATTGATTTAAAGTAGCCATTTTGGTCCAAAATAGCCTAAAAATAGTCAAAACATGTCACTTTTGATCTGCTGTAACTTATTACTGTAAAAAGGTGTGCGACTAATTTCACAGGATTCATGACCTCAACATTGTCCTCTACCACTGTACCACTGTACCCCACTCCCCCCCCCCCCCCCCCCCCCCCTCGACGACCACCACACATTGCCTTCAAACCTGTGGGAAACACTGCCATGTATGTGCTTACGTGTATATTTAGAACGGGATCCTTTTACCAAGTTTAGCTGACACAACTAGCCCTTTTTAAAACACCATAAGCACAATTCACACCCATTAAACAAACACTTTAAACACTTTGATTTAATTTTCAATCCGCTGTGAATGTATTTGACTGTGGCTGCATCCAAATTCAGCGAAAATGCCTCGTCCTACATCCTTCCTAGTCTTCTCTTTTCTTTTAAAATGTGCGTTTTCTGTGACATGGCAGCTCCAGAGTTTGTCCATGTAACATTTATAACGTTTTAAATCTTTAATACGCACAATTTAATGTCAACAAAGATAGAGGAGGGACAAAAAGTTTTATATCCAAATTCGGTTGCAGCCTGCAGCTAGCAGAGCAGCACGTGCTGCTTCCTGATGCGTGTCGCACTCTCTGCATACATTACTTTAATATTCTTACCTGATGTTGAAACGTGTCCTAAAGTGAAATAAACTGCAGATAGCCCGTGTGGGGGATATCTGCGAATGGGGAAGAGTTGATACTATTTTTCTACAGACTTTTTTTACTGTCCATGCTTGTCTGTTCTTGTCTTTAAAGTGGTTCCGGATACAGCGGTCTTCATGTTGTAGCTAGATCCAGTCCTGGCATGGCATGGCATGGTCTGCATCATTCTGTTCATTTATGCAGAGTTAGATGTTGAGCTGCAGTTGTGCTGAAGGCATCGCAGCAAATGATACTACAGCCCAGAGCGGAAAAACAAACCGGGCTTCCGCTTACAGTTAAAAACATGTACCGGAAATACCATATTCAAGTCTGGGAAACTCATCTGTCATTGTTAATTTTTTTTTTTAGCTTAGTTGATTAGAGTCAAAATAAATGCGACGAATTTATATTATAGCAAATCATACGAAATTAGAAGCTAAAATAGGTTGGTAGCAATAAGTATTTAAAACTACATTCTGAGAAAATCCTGAAAAATAAAGTCAGGATTTTCTACTTCCGGGTGGATCATCAAGACTATTGGTGCTCCCAATTGTCAATCATTCTGGTGCGAAACAAGAGTCCACAAACCATTCTGACCCGTGCTGGAAGAAGTGCTTTGTCCATTTGTAGAGCTAAATAGTCAGAAGTGTGTGTTTATAAGACTGTATGAGTAATAGAAAATTGATGAATCAAATGTTAATAAGTCTTCCTCAAGAATAACTTCTTGTTTCACCTGGTAAATGTTTTTCTAGGTTACAGATCTAATGTATAAATGCAGTTTTGAAAAACCATCAATGCATCTTCCATCTGCCCAGAACAGGTGTCTCCAACTGTTTTCACCAAGAGCTATTTTCCCAAGACTAAAAACACAGAGCTACTCCTTTAAAAGATAAGAAACGTTATCCCAATTAGAGGTGATATATTGGTGAGAAAAAGCCTGGTATCGGGTCATTATTTTTCATTACATATTCATTCCTTGTGCACAAAGTCTAATAAATAATACATTGTGAAATATTCAGTTTACTTGATTTGGTCATTTCTTCTTCCTTTGGCGAGCTACCTGGAAGTGGGAGGAAAACTACTGTTGGCTCCCGAGCGACAGGTTGGAGACCCCCGGCCTAGAATGACTAAACCAAGGGGTCTAATCAGCATGAGAAAGTTCAAGAAACAACAACTTCAACAACAAGTGGACTTTTATTGGGACGGAGGCTAAACTACAAAGCAAAGCAACATTTATATACATCATCTCAGATCGATAACACTGATGTAGAGGAGTCTCCCTGATGGGGCTTTGCAGACATGTTTCTACAGCAGTTGTCCTACACAGAGCATAATAAAAAGTCTTATAAAACATTTTCAGAATGTTAATAGACAGTGTATAATACAAGTTTAAAAGTAACACTGTTGACAAAGTTTAAAAGTCAAGTAACATTCTGCAGATTCAGCCTCTCCACATGTTCAGCTGAAACTGTTAAACCAAGATCCAATGTTTCCTTAAGGCCATGGCAGAACGCAGATGACACGATGTAAAGAAATACCACAAAAGCCATTTGTGACCCATGACGGTCTACGATAACGACTGCTGTGTAATCAGAGAATACATCAGAAAGACGAGTGTCTGCACTCACTCTTCAGTGCAAAAAAGATACTTCATGGTCTGCTGTGCAAAATAGTGGTAAAAGGAAAAACAGTTTTCAAACATTTGATTCTATAAAAGCTACTGCAGACTGAAGGCACATTCTGAGCAGTATTGCACTCTGGGACAGTCCAGAAGCTGAACTTCCACATTGCACACATCAGGGCTGTATCTGAATGTCCGAACTCGCCCTCATTTGGGAACTTGTGTTTTAGAGCTGCCTGAGGATCCAGCAGGGGAACAGTAGAACACTCAACATTTCCTACAGTGCAGCGTGAAAAATAATGTTGCTGGACTGGTCAGTAGAGACCAGTATTTCACAATTATTTCAAATTAGAATTCTGTAAATTAGCTGGAATTGGGCAGAACATTATGGCTTTCAGTTTAATTAGGCAGTAGGTGATGTCAAACATGCTTTGGAGGTCCTGGCCTGAAAAGTGGTACAGACTATGCTTTGCCAGAGTTTGGAAACAACAGCGGATACAACACGACTGAATGAAAGCTGTCGTGTTGTTTCACACTTGGTTGCTCCGAGATTAAGAATCTATCACTCGCCATCAAAGCATTAGCTGTAGAGACCCCAATGCTACCTGCTTACCTTAGAGAGCCATTTCTAGTTTCTAGGATTACTGGTGAATGGGATCAAGGCCTGGGCGGGCACTGGGGTCAGGGCCCGGGTGGGCACTGGGGTCAGGGCCCGGGTGGGCACTGGGATACAGCCCTGGTGCAGATGATGCACATGTGCACGTGTTGTGAACCACGGTGGTCAGCGGTTACTTGACTCTGACCACGGAGGTGCTGTGGATAGACTCCATGAGCGCGGCCAGCCGGCTGCACAGGTCGTGGGCCGCATGCACCTGGATCTTTGGAGGGTCTTTGAGGACCACAGTTTCTGCTGAACAGTCCAGCACTCGGGGAAGGAACTCCCCCAGCTTCACCTGCAGAGACTCTGAGCACACACATACAAGCACAGGCAGCGTTAGAGAGACCAGAGAGAGGGGCCAGAGACCAGAGCGAGACCAGAGAGAGACCAGAGAGAGGCCAGGGAGAGGGGCCAGAGACCAGAGCGAGACCAGAGAGAGACCAGAGAGAGGCCAGGGAGAGGGGCCAGGGATCAGAGAGAGACCAGGGAGAGATCAGAGAGAGATCAGAGAGAAACCAGAGAGAGACCAGAGAGAGACCAGGGAGAGGGGCCAAAGACCAGAGAGAGACCAGATAGAGTGACCAGAGAGAAACCACAGACCAGAGAGAGAGACACAAGAGAGACCAGAGAGAGACCACAGAAAGAGACAAGATGGAGACCCAGAGGGCAACCAGAGGGAGACAAGAGGGAGACAAGAGGGAGACAGAGAGGCCAGAGACAGGCCAGAGAAAGAGACCACCCTCTGGTGGTAGAAAGATGAAATACATATATTTTCATCCATGCCACATGTTAATGCATATATTGTTTAAATAATGTATAGTTTTATAAATCCCAGTGACACCCCACCCTCACATCTCAGACCCTCTCTGGTCTCTTACCGTCCATGTCGTGGCTGAGGCAGCAGCACCAGTGGCTGCGGATGCTCTCCAGTGTCTCTCGGTCCTCTTGGCTCAGGGCGGGGTCCCGGCTCATCAGGTGCAGACAGGGGATCACCGACTCGTCCATAACGGCCAGGGCCTCGGTCACTTTGTCCTCCTCACCGCTGCAGAACAACCGCGACGCGCTCTCGTTCAGCGTCTGCACACAGTCGTAAAGAGTCCACGTCATGTGCAGCTTTCTAATGTGTTCCTCCTTTCATAAGATTTTAGATCTACAGCCCGAGTCCTGGATCTACAGCCCGAGTCCTGGATCTACAGCCCCAGTCCTGGATCTACAGCCCGAGTCCTGGATCTACAGCCCCAGTCCTGGATCTACAGCACGAGTCCTGGATCTACAGCCCCAGTCCTGGATCTACAGCCCCAGTCCTGGATCTACAGCACGAGTCCTGGATCTACAGCCCCAGTCCTGGATCTACAGCCCCAGTCCTGGATCTACAGCCCCAGTCCTGGATCTACAGCCCGAGTCCTGGATCTACAGCCCGAGTCCTGGATCTACAGCCCGAGTCCTGGATCTACAGCCCGAGTCCTGGATCTACAGCCCGAGTCCTGGATCTACAGCCTGAGTCCTGGATCTACAGCCTGAGTCCTGGATCTACAGCCTGAGTCCTGGATCTACAGCCTGAGTCCTGGATCTACAGCCTGAGTCCTGGATCTACAGCCTCAGTCCTGGATCTTGTTGTATTAAATATAGGCTAAAAGGCGATGTGAATTAGATTGACCTGAAATTGAACTCTGTCTGTCTCCAAGCAAAAAGAAAGACCTTGTATTGCCCTACTCCCCTTGTCCCATTTTGTCCAAAGTGCATGGGTGAGTTAATGATAGTTAATCTGGGGGGATTCTGCTAATCTTTTCAAGTTGTGAAAGAAGGAGAGCTTTCTGCCTTATCTCAAAGGAACCAATAAATCTATAGGCTGGGGAGGGGGAGTGTGTGAATGATTATGTCTAGGTCTGGCGAGACGGAGAAGACATGATGGAGGCCGGACCCGGGACCCGAGAGAAACGACACGCCCCCTTCTTCATGCACATTTGCTTAAATAACCTCATGCTTGTTTTAGACTAGACTGGATCAGGGACAGCAGTGTGACTTTGCGTGGAGCGCCCACTAAAGTCATACTTTATACTTTATATAGGGAATAAGGGATAGTTAAAGTTGGTCCAGGTCGTTGTGTTAGATTCTTTTGTATTAGGGAAATAAACCTTTTTGAATTTAACTTTCTGAATCATGGTCATCTTTATAAGGGATTTTGAACACGTCATTTTTTAATACGATAATTGGTGACCCTCGACGTGATCCCTTTGATGACTTTTCGCCTTCCCTTGGACTCTGCGTCTCTCCTCAAAGCGGCCGCTGAACTGAAGGTAAGCAGATACCTTTTGACTAATTAAAAATCTGCATATTGGACTAAACAAATTAAGGGGAGAGAAGTTTTGTCCACGGAGGAGCTAATTCAAAAAGTAAAAATAGTAAAAGCCTAAAAAGTAGTTAGAACCCTGCGAGAATATATTAAAAGTAAAGATTTTTTGAGAAGCCTTGCCAGAAACAGGAAAGCCCGCTGTGACTAGCGTGGTTGACGGACGCGTCAACACACAAGTTAGGTTTAACCCATTGGAACCTGGGGGAATTTTGGGCCCCCCCGAAAAATGGAGACAGGCATTCCAATCGAGCAGCTATATAGAGAAATAGAGGCTCAGATTCTGAGTGGTCTGGATAAAAAATATAGGAACAAGGCAAAACGAAAGGCTGTGAAAGCATGGGAAAAAATACAGAACAAAAGGGTCATACCTGAGTATATGACAGCGTCCGCATTGGCTAAGATATTGCGGGAAGAGGAAAATAATTTAAAACAGGATAAACTTGAGCTTGAGGGAAAGCAAGGAGAGAGTTGGAATGAGCGTAGGAAAAATTAAAAAGAAACTAAAAAAGGCTGAGAAACTGAGGACCAAGGTACATAATTTTGCTTTGGCTGCCACGGCGTTGGCAAAATTACCGATGGTAAGTAAAGACAAGGAAACAGAAAACGGAGCAATGCCGGTGAGTAATATATACCCATCCCTACCCACGGCTCCACCAAAGTACTCTCTAGGTTTAGAACCAGTAAGCCTTATCTATTATGCCACAATTTAAATTTTCAGGAGAAGTGGCGGTAAGAAGAGAGGGGACTTGACTTAGGTAGACACCAGGTAAGCCAAATCTAATATTGCCACAATATAAATTTTCAGGAGAAGTGGCGGTAAGAAAGAGAGGGACAATGACTTTGTAGACAGAGCTAGAACCGACCCGTGAAGGCACCTACAGACAATGTTGAAGATGAAACCGCTAGTAGGTACCCAGGATTACGAGACCGCTAGACAGAGAAGGCAAATGTAGTTAATAGCCGCACGCAAGCCATGACTAGACGACATGATATAGGACAAGGATACGGTGCCTGGCCCCACCAGACTGAATAGCGAAAACAGCTAAAATAAGGACGAAATTCGCTCTGACAGTAGTGGATGACGGTAGACCAGGACCGGGAGAAACTAGACCGTGGCATGCAGAACAGTCTCAGACAAAATCCATGTTCCATCTGAACCAGACAGCCAGCTGGGGGATACCATCCTGGTGTCTGGTGGACAGATGCAGACGTATAAAAGACAATAATGCCTCCATGGGTGCCTGGAGCTGGAAACGGAGTGCCAGTCGGATCACATGGTTTTGACAGTCATGATGTCGCGTAGGGGGACGGCCGCAGTGATGGCATGCATGCAGTAAACCATGGAGAAGAGCTATGGAAAGACAAGCTGGTACTCGGGATGTTTTGTGATGCTGTCCAGATTTGGCCAATAGGCAATGCCTGGTATGAAGCACTGAGGGAAATCGTTCCAACTCCGGCTGCGCTGCCCCTCGTGAGTTTAACTTGGCGGGAGGCTGAGACCCTCTTGGATGTTAGACTGGAGTGTGACCAATGGATTGGACACATGTAGGAAGACACCCTCACAAGGTCATGAAGTCATGCCGTTTAGTAGCAGCTTTTTGTAAGGGTTGACCAAAACAATTACGCTCAAAGAGTGGTAAGACAACCCAATAATATAGTAACCCGGATGCAGCTCATGTGGTAAACAATATGTTAATGCGGGCCACATTGAAGCGTTATGTTTGATAATAAAACTGATAGATAGAAAGAGTGTTGAAGAGATGACGTGGCAACTTGGGTGATAGGTACAGCGTAGTGAAGCGAAGAAATAATGCCTCACCCTAATTGAATAAAGGACCTGTAAGCAATGAACGAATGATGCCTGCTGGACCGTCCCACGTCCTCACACAACAGGACTGGACTAGGATGGGGCCAGATGGTGGGGGGCGAGGGGGCCGGGAGGAAGACGGGGATAGCGGTAAGGGGCAGGATGGTGTCACCGCGGTGACAAGCTCGGCACTGGGTCGAGGGACCGGCCCCTGGGAAGGAGAGGCCTCCCGACGACCATGACGCCTGAGAATTGGTGCAGGGGGAGGGGCCCGCCCAGATATGCATGGGATACCCAGACCAGAGCCGCCTGAGGCCCTCCCTCCCCATGGACGCGTCCGAAGGACACATCCCTGGCCCCGTGAGATGGTCAATTATGTCCAGCAGGGGATCGACGGGGGCGAGATAGAAACTTGTACTATCTGACAGTAGGGCTGCCGAGGATAATGCCTGGGTCTTGGTATACCAGCAAGATCCTATGCCCCCATAAGGGTGAGACGATCCATCCTGATGACCAGTGTGGACACTGGCGCCCACTTACGTCGAACCAGCACTACAAGAGACCCCGGTCCACGCGCGGAGGAGCACATCACCACTGTTGGATGTCTGGACTTCCGGAGTACAGCCTCTCTCGAATCGTTAAAGACACAAATTGAATTGTAGCAGTTCTCAATCCAGTAACTCTAAAAAAAGTAGCTGTAGCAGTTGTGTTTTTACTTCCTGACCACTGAATCACTCTAACAATCATCAGATGTAACAATTATCCCCACTCTGTCGTTAAAGTAGTTACCTCTCAACATATAGTTGCTGTCCACCAAGTTTATTATCATTAAGTAATTGTTTCAGATATTGTGATCAGATAAACCATCTAATCAGTCTTAATGTGACTCTAGTACTTTTATTACTCTCTATGGCATCAGTCTATATGCCCATGTATGATGTTTCATTACATTCCAGTGACTCACTCACTATAGACTTTCACTTTCCATCATTATGCAAAACTTTACTTCCTTTTAGAAGACCACGTCCATCCATGTCCTGACAATTTCACCCAAATAATATTAGATAAGAAACTGTTTGATCAAAAGTAAACTATTTTCACCATTGGTTCATGATTGATACAATCCACTTCACAGTGCAGAAGTGACCACTGTAACAACAAATTCTTCCCCAACTTTGATTAAGACTCTTCTTATCTGAAACTTAATTGTGGATCATCGCCATTTATATATTTACATAGCTTCTTCAACCCATTCTGTTTAATTGTTCAAAAAAACACTTTCAAAAACCGTTTCACATGTGATTTTAAAAAAACCTTTCTTTCTTTCAACTGATTATGAAACCCTTTTTATAGATCCTTCATTGATCCATATATTATTGTATACTTATTTCAAACTGATTTATTCCCAATTATTCTCAAGTTTATTTGCAATTCCTATCTTTCTATCTTCTATTTTTCTATCCTGCTATCCACAAATTTATCCAATGATATTAATGATTTCTCTTTGAGTGGAGGTCTCATTTTCTGTTGACCTCTCGACAGCAGGATGTTGGCAAATTAATGTTCTTCGTCTCTCCCAGATCGCTCCCAAACGCACTGTGTCACATTCACTCACTCTGAAAATGTGGCGTACAGTAAAAACATTCACAAATAATTAGTAATTTATTATAACTTATTCAATTCTCTGTTTCAGATGAAATCTATTCTTTATTAAATAATTTCTATGAAGTTCGGTACTGTCAGCATCGTTAATCTAAGCTATAGAAATAGTAAACTGTGGTAATGGCGTTATGTTACTGAGTCTCTAATCCTTGCTGATGTGTGGTGTTACACAGCCTGCTTTCTGTGCCAGTATTTCAAATTTAATCTTATTCAGTTCTCTGACTGTGTTGTCTTGTCGCTTGAATTTGTTTCTTGACGCTGTCCTTCTTCCTCTGGAGATCTACCTTGATGTGCACATTGTCAGAATAGAGGCTTTTTGTCATACTCCTTGACCAATAACTTCATCAGTTTGTGTTCACTGGCTGATGGGCTAGTTCTGCCTGGTATCTTAGCCTCTCAGGGTTTCGATTTGCCCCTTGTGGTTCACAACTATAATTCGGGTCTTCTCCAGTAATGTTTCTCCAAGTCTGATTGCTTGTAGACACATTTACTCTTGCATTCTCTTCTGGTCCCAATGGTTCAATCAGGACATTATCAGGTTGTATGTGTGTAGGAAACATCTTCCTTCAAAGCATTCCCACACTCTACCTACTGTTACAGGCACAAAAGATTCTGCATCATTTACTGATGTCTTCATATAGTGATGAGTTCAGCTCTTCTGTAAGATTTCCTCCATGGCAAACAACACCCAGGAGTGTCGCAAACAGTCTCTTGATATCACCCTTGCAGAATTGTCCCCAAAAGTAATTCTCCTCTAGTTTCGAAATCCAAGGATGTGGCTCATCTTGGAATCAAGGCAGCTTCTCATGACCTCAGACAGATCTGTGTTCTCCGATGGTCTGTAATCCAGGTCTCCTCAACAGACCCTGCAGGACACATTTTTATTGATTGGTTTGATTATTCTTGAATCGTACTTGAAGAAAGACATTGGTTGTATAATCTTCACCCTCTAACTTCTGTGTGGTTCTCGAAGTGGATTTTCTTGAGTAAATGCAGGAAGCTGTGAAAATGGATCGGAGTGTTTCAGAGTGTCCTGGAGTCAGTGGTTCATGTTTATGTGAGAAATGTCCATCACTGTTTATCATTACTTTCCAAATTCTTGATGTCTTCGTTTCCTTTGTTTAAGTCTTTTAAAAGTGTCTTTGCCTCATATTCAAAAACTCAAGTGTTCCAAGTTCAATCCGACGTTTCTCTTTCCTCATTCGACCTCTAGACCTTTGTTCTCTTCTGCTTTGTATGTAGAGTTAGGACTTTGAGTGTTTTGATGACTTCGCTATGAATCGTCCTCTTCGATCGGCCAGCGGACAGTCGATGTTTCTGACCTCCGGTGATGCCATTTTTTTTTCGAAATTTTAATGTATTGTCCACCAAGTGGATTATTTGTCTGTACACTTCTATTGTGTGATAGGTTTATCAAACTAGGTTTAGAAACTGTTCGCGTCCATTTGCAGAAGCACTAATAAAAAATCCGCGCAATTAATTAATAATTCAAAAGTCTAATTTGATCACTCCATTTGATTTTATCTAATTCAGAGATAGCAAAACCATCCTTTTTTAATAACTAGCTTCAACCCCAATTGTATAGTCAATATTTATTATCATTTTATCTCTCTTTTTAGTTGTTTTATTGACTGATGCATTCTTACTCATATGTGTTGTAATTTTAACTTTGTTTTTTGCCAACCCTTCGTGCGGTAATCTATTACTCTATTTGTTATATAAATCCTAAAACAGTCAGCAAAAAAATGCAACCTTTTGGGGATTCCTAAAGTGAATCAAACAGACCCAAATATGATTGCAGCATATTTTTGGTTAATTAAAGAAATGTTTGATCATTTTTAGACCAAAGATAAATCTCTCAGCTCAGTCAGTTGCCAAAAGTCCTGTGTTCAGTTCTAACAGATTATTGTGTGTAATGATGTCATCTTACAAACAAGGGCATCATGGGACCTCATTTGTGGATAGAATACACTGCACTGATTGAGAGCAGCTTTCATTGGATTGTTGAAGGACGAAGGTCGTCTTTTTCTCCACTGGACCTGGCTCTGGTCCAAACACTTTGCTCTCGTTCAACTACAAAAGAGAGAAAAACAAATTCCGTGTGAGTTTCATCCATAACATCAAATCAAAAGTGAACATTAGAGTGTATTCTAACTCTATCAAACTCATAATGTCTAAAACATGCTAACATTGTTTAATATATGACTATACATCAACACTGAGTTTTATGCTGAGATATTTAACACAAGAGTGATTATTCATAAGAACAGGCATCAAATTGCTTTATATCAAACACTGAACATTGTTCCTCTTTCACATAACTCCACCTGGTGAGTCGTCACTAACAAAGGCAATAATTAAAGGGACGATATGGACTTCACACACAACAAAAATGATCTAGTCTCAACTCTCTCAAAACAAACACAAAATAAAAAACAAAAACTATTCAACACGTGTAAGTCCACTTGTGTTCACAAAATAGCAGCTTTTGTGATCTAAGCAATAACAGCATCAAAAATCTCGAAATCCAAAAATCTAAACTAGTCTTGTTTAATTTCCAATCTAAAGACTGTTAAAATCAATGAACTTGTGCATTCTTTGATTTTAAGGCAAATTTACAAAATGGTTATAATCTTATTACCAAATTATTATCACCTGTGAAATATTTGTCCACTGGTTCCACCCCTTTTTTATTTATTTATTGTCGTCAATGCAGAAAGCATAAATCAAATAACTAGTACAGTCAGATTTAACAGAATGGGACTACTGTCTCCTCTCTCTCGAACAGCACAGGGAGGGAGGGGAGAGAGGGGGAAGAGGGGGGTAAGCTGAGTTGAGTTTGCAGAAAGGAGAAAACTCACTCACACGTTCAGGCCTTTATCTAAAACTCACTGTACAGTCAATGCAACTAAACATATTTTAATTCATATTAGTCAGACTTTGTCCTGGGCCGCAGGTAACACTATTTAAGACTCTAAATTTAGCTTGAATTCATTTCTAACTGATGGATCATATGTCAAAGATATTGTCATCCATCTTGGCCATGTATTGACAATAACCCACGTCCATAACTCTACTGCAAGCTTTTAGAGACACCATTTTAGACCACACTATAGACACACTATAGACACACTGGACCTCAATTTGGACAATGTGCATCAACTTCTATGCAAAGGTTTAAACTAAAAACTAAAAACTAACCTGAAACCCCTGAACTTCTTATCTCTAAAACACATTTCTGTGTGTCTCAATCTCTGACTATAGTCTCTTCACTTCTGTTCCTACGCGCCTCGCAACTATGACTCTACGTCTCTCTCTCTGCTGTTCCTACGACTCTATACATTCTCATAATACTCACTTTGTGTGCTCTTATCCCCATGATCAAATTCTCTGTGTCCCTGTTCCTGAGTCTCTGTGTCTCTTGTGTCTTCCTGAGTCTCTCGTGTCTCTGTCTCCTCTTGGTCTCTCTGTGTCTCTCTGTGTCTCTCTGTTGTCTTCTGTGTCTCTCTGTGTCCCTCTGTGTCTCTGTGTCCCTCTGTGTCTTGTGTTCTCTCTGGTCTTGTGTCTATCTTTATTCTGTGTCTCTGTCGTCTTGTACCTCTACTTTCTTATGTCATTCTACACTTTTATGTTCATTGTCTATATTCATTTACACCTGTCCTTACCACAGTCCTACGTCATTCCACACTTCTCTGTTCTTACCCACTTACTTTTTGTCCTTCTGCACTTTAAGACACAACACAGCTATTGACACATACACTTTTACATTAAAGAGACATATTCTTTGTCTTTGTTCTATTCTAACGTTAAAAACAAATTTATTCTTCCTAAAAGGCGTTACTTGTGAACAATTAAACGTAGTATCTCTTTATGTTTGAAGCCTGAAATGTGGCGAAATGTGGAAAGGTTCAAGGGGGCCGAATACTTTTGCAAGGCACTGTATTTTTTTTTTCATAAAAATGCTTGTTGCTACATACAAGTTGTATTATAATCCGTAATTTGATTGAAAACCTGCTGAGTAGAGACTTAGCGTCACGCTCGTTCTCCTCCAATCACAGAACGAGGAGCGGTGCTGTTACAAACAGCCTCTACAGCGCAGGTAACCCAGAACAGCATGGAGCTGACAGTGGCTATAGCTCCTCTGGCTCTAACTGCAGACACAGCAAAACAGAACGATGCAACAGTGAGGAAGAGAAGAGGGAGGTAAAGCGAAAAAATTATCAAGCCCAGGTGAACGTACTGTAGCTAGCTTACATCGTATCCTCTGGAGAGACTTGTCTACGAGAGAGACCTGCGGGACCGCCTCGGACTATCTACATTCTACAGTACGCTCGAACTACGTTCGGACAAGAAACTAGCGGTAATCTTTCAGTTTTGTTAGCAGTGCGTTGCTTTTGTACCATTTCATCAATGATTGTTGTACATATTACAAGATGATATGTATGCTAATGTATGCAAATAAAACTAGATAACTCCGTGACATGAGAGTGAAGAGGAAATGAGAAGCCTGTAAGCGAGTTGGGGCGGTGCTAAACATTCAAACCTAGATTTTTCTCTTATGGTGCTTTCAGACCGCCAATTTCACACCAGAACGTCCTGACGCGAGCCGGAAGTACCGGAAGTAGCCGGCCGGCTCTGATGCTAACAGAGCTATGCTAGCGGCTTCTTGTGCACAGATCTTCTCCAATATGCAGCTTTGCAGCGTGTCTTTGCTCACAGACATTCCACGGGCTTTATATAACAGCAGTATGTGTTCACGGAGGTGCGCCATACGTTTATTCATATTATTAAACAGAATTTCCGCATTGGCGAACACACTCGAAGCAGTTGCATAAGGTCACGGGAGCATGACAACGCACATGTTCACAAGCACAGAGTCCCCCATTGTCAACCCTGGTTTGAGTTCTGGTGAAGTCTGGTGTGGGTCCTGTTTTTGCTGTTTACAGTATTTTCAGTCTGCTCGCTCAGTCCGCTAATGTCTTTGCTGCTCTCTGATTGGTTGTCGCACGAACGTCCCAAGGGAAGGATGAGCAGAATCCATCTCCTGTGGGCGTCGATTTTTCGCTCCTGCTCCTCCCTTTGACTTTCCCGCCAAGTCCGTGCGTCTCTACTGAACAGTCCGTGCGTCTCTACTGAACAGTCCGTGCGTCTCTACTGAACAGTCCGTGCGTCTCTACTGAACAGTCCGTCCGTGCGTCTCCACTGAACAGTCCGTCCGTGCGTCTCCACTGAACAGTCCGTGCGTCTCCACTGAACAGTCCGTCCGTGCGTCTCCACTGAACAGTCCGTCCGTGCGTCTCTACTGAACAGTCCGTCCGTGCGTCTCTACTGAACAGTCCGTCCGTGCGTCTCTACTGAACAGTCCGTCCGTGCGTCTCTACTGAACAGTCCGTCCGTGCGTCTCTACTGAACAGTCCGTCCGTGCGTCTCTACTGAACAGTCCGTCCGTGCGTCTCTACTGAACAGTCCGTCCGTGCGTCTCTACTGAACAGTCCGTCCGTGCGTCTCTACTGAACAGTCCGTCCGTGCGTCTCTACTGAACAGTCCGTCCGTGCGTCTCTACTGAACAGTCCGTCCGTGCGTCTCCACTGAACAGTTCGTCCGTGCGTCTCTACTGAACAGTCCGTCCGTGCGTCTCCACTGAACAGTCCGTCCGTGCGTCTCTACTGAACAGTCCGTCCGTGCGTCTCCACTGAACAGTCCGTCCGTGCGTCTCTACTGAACAGTCCGTCCGTGCGTCTCCACTGAACAGTTCGTCCGTGCGTCTCTACTGAACAGTCCGTCCGTGCGTCTCCACTGAACAGTCCGTCCGTGCGTCTCTACTG
This sequence comes from Knipowitschia caucasica, assembly GCA_964034765.1. NCBI lineage: Eukaryota > Metazoa > Chordata > Actinopteri > Gobiiformes > Gobiidae > Knipowitschia > Knipowitschia caucasica. The sequence goes on from OZ035833.1 coordinate 3,792,433, forward strand.
AACAGTTCGTCCGTGCGTCTCTACTGAACAGTCCGTCCGTGCGTCTCCACTGAACAGTCCGTCCGTGCGTCTCCACTGAACAGTCCGTCCGTGCGTCTCTACTGAACAGTCCGTCCGTGCGTCTCCACTGAACAGTTCGTCCGTGCGTCTCTACTGAACAGTCCGTCCGTGCGTCTCCACTGAACAGTCCGTCCGTGCGTCTCTACTGAACAGTCCGTCCGTGCGTCTCCACTGAACAGTCCGTCCGTGCGTCTCTACTGAACAGTTCGTCCGTGCGTCTCTACTGAACAGTCCGTCCGTGCGTCTCTACTGAACAGTCCGTCCGTGCGTCTCTACTGAACAGTTCGTCCGTGCGTCTCTACTGAACAGTCCGTCCGTGCGTCTCCACTGAACAGTTCGTCCGTGCGTCTCTACTGAACAGTCCGTCCGTGCGTCTCCACTGAACAGTCCGTCCGTGCGTCTCTACTGAACAGTTCGTCCGTGCGTCTCTACTGAACAGTCCGTCCGTGCGTCTCCACTGAACAGTCCGTCCGTGCGTCTCTACTGAACAGTCCGTCCGTGCGTCTCCACTGAACAGTCCGTCCGTGCGTCTCTACTGAACAGTCCGTCCGTGCGTCTCCACTGAACAGTCCGTCCGTGCGTCTCCACTGAACAGTCCGTCCGTGCGTCTCTACTGAACAGTTCGTCCGTGCGTCTCTACTGAACAGTCCGTCCGTGCGTCTCCACTGAACAGTCCGTCCGTGCGTCTCCACTGAACAGTCCGTCCGTGCGTCTCTACTGAACAGTCCGTCCGTGCGTCTCCACTGAACAGTTCGTCCGTGCGTCTCTACTGAACAGTCCGTCCGTGCGTCTCCACTGAACAGTCCGTCCGTGCGTCTCTACTGAACAGTTCGTCCGTGCGTCTCTACTGAACAGTCCGTCCGTGCGTCTCTACTGAACAGTCCGTCCGTGCGTCTCTACTGAACAGTTCGTCCGTGCGTCTCTACTGAACAGTCCGTCCGTGCGTCTCCACTGAACAGTTCGTCCGTGCGTCTCTACTGAACAGTCCGTCCGTGCGTCTCCACTGAACAGTCCGTCCGTGCGTCTCTACTGAACAGTTCGTCCGTGCGTCTCTACTGAACAGTCCGTCCGTGCGTCTCCACTGAACAGTCCGTCCGTGCGTCTCTACTGAACAGTCCGTCCGTGCGTCTCTACTGAACAGTCCGTCCGTGCGTCTCCACTGAACAGTCCGTCCGTGCGTGTCTACTGAACAGTCCGTCCGTGCGTGTCTACTGAACAGTCCGTCCGTGCGTGCCGAGAGGTCCGTGCGTTGTGACGGTCGAACGCTCGTCACCGTAGACTTTGCATTGAAACCCGACGCAGCGTGATCCGGTCTGAAAGCACCATTAGGTAAGAACAAATCCTACGAACACTCAGGAGTACGCACATGTTGGCATGCTGGTGTTGTTTACTTAAAAAAACACAACATTTTAGTGATATGTCCGTCATATTTATTCAATTTTTTGTGGTAATTTAGACTTTTTTTTATTTTTTTTATTAAATGTGCCGACGCTTTATCAAATACATTGTAAATCATGCCATCAATTAGTGACCCCACTCTATTTATAGGGGGCATTTCTCCATCCACGGCCCTCAGGACAATGGTGTATATATTGCTGCCGCAGGAGGTTGCGGGGTCTTTCCAGTCTATGCTCTCTCCCTGGGTACCGCGCTGGATCTCCTCCCAGGGTCCGAAATATTTTGAGATTAATCTTATAATATTCATCAATCTGAGAGAACAGCTGTGAACAATTCAGAGGCTTACGAGCGCGTTGATGAATCCCACGTTGGGTCTTTTTAGAAATCTACTTAAGAACGACTTGAGAAGAAATGTAAGAGGTTATTTGTGAATGAGGCCCAAGAACCCTAAACTTCTGATCTTCAGTTATTACAGTTTCTACAATTATTATGCTTACAATATATATTGTTTTGTATTATGACTTACTACAGTTACTACATTATCTAGTTCTCTACAGTTATTACAGTTATAACTTTTTACAGTAATTAATTTCTTCCGGTTTGACAGATCTGGGGTTCCTCTGTTTCAGGGATGCACCGGTCTCTGGGACACATCTCCAAAGTCAAGAGTTTGACGATGGACAATAAAGTGTGGAGCGAAGCCCTGATCCAGGTCAACCACCCCTTTAACAACAGCCATCCCTTTAACCACCGCCCCTTTAACAACAACCATCCCTTTAACCACCACCCCTTTAACAACAACCATCCCTTTAACTACCACCCCTTTAACAACAGCCATCCCTTTAACAACCGCCCCTTTAACAACAGCCATCCCTTTAACCACCACCCCTTTAACAACAGCCATCCCTTTAACCACCGCCCCTTTAACAACAGCCATCCCTTTAACCACCGCCCCTTTAACAACAACCATCCCTTTAACCACTGCCCCTTTAACAACAACCATCCCTTTAACCACCACCCCTTTAACAACAGCCATCCCTTTAACCACCGCCCCTTTAACAACAACCATCCCTTTAACCACTGCCCCTTTAACAACAACCATCCCTTTAACCACCGCCCCTTTAACAACAACCATCCCTTTAACCACCGCCCCTTTAACAACAACCATCCTTTAACCACCGCCCCTTTAACAACCATCCCTGTAACAACAGCCCATTTAACAACCATCCCTTTAACCACCACCCCTTTAACAACAGCCATCCCTTTAACAACAGCCCCTTTAACAACAGCCATCCCTTTAACAACAACCATTCCTTTACCCCGCCCCTTTAACAACAGCCCATTTAACAACAACCATCCCTTTAACAACAGCCCATTTAACAACAGCCATCCCTTTAACAACAGCCTCTTTAACAACAGCCCCTTTAACAACAACCGCCCCTTTAACAACAACCATCCCTTTCACAACAGCCCCTTTAACAACAACCATCCCTTTCACAACAGCCCCTTTAACAACAACCATCCCTTTCACAACAGCCCCTTTAACAACAACCATCCCTTTCACAACAGCCCCTATAACAACAACCATCTCTTTAACCACCGCCCCTTTAACAACAGCCCCTTTAACAACAACCATTCCTTTACCTTGCCCCTTTAACAACAACCCCTTACTTGCGTGGCAATAAAAATGATTCTGATTAACAACAACCATCCCTTTAACAACAACTGTCCCTCTTAAATGTAGTGATATGTAAGATATTAATTCATACGTACTTGTATGTACATATATTAACACTTTTTTGTGTGTGTATATTTTGTCCCTTGAACATGAGAATATTTATGTGCATTTAAGGGGGTTTCCCCTTAAGATTAATCATCTGCTTTTCGAGGGGTTCCTAAACAGATACAACCATATGCAAAGATACAAAGAACATTTATCTGCTTATATGTATATATTTTAAGTCGGTTGTTTCACTCGAGCGGACACTTATAACATTCTTTTGCTTGTTGTGATGGCAGCTCTTCATTTCCCTTGGTAACCGAGTGGCCAATCAGATTTGGGCTCCCGTTGTCCCGGCAACAGAGCAGCTTAGCCCTGATTCATTGGATGATGAAAGGTCAAGGTTCATCCAGGACAAATACAGCAGAGGGCGGTATAGGCGTTTGCATGCATTAGCATACAGCCCGGACCTGATGAACCAGGTATATAACAGTATAACAGTACATATCACAGGAAAAGTATATGCCTTTTCTGAACCAGGGATCCATAAAGTATCTATCTATCTATAACCGTTTGTATAACAGTATAATATATAACAGTAAACGTATATAACAGTTTGTATAACAGTAACAGTATATATATCAGCATAATATATAACAGTAACAGTACATAACAGTTTGCATAAGAGTAACAGTATTTTAAAACATATCTAACAGTAACAGTATATAACAATAACAGTAAAAGTATACATAAGAGGTACACATAGGAGTAAACTCCTATGTGTACCTCTTATGTCTTATGCCAGTTAAAAACAGCATACATGACAGTATATATAAGAGTGTGAGTATATATATAAGAACATGACAGTATACATGACATGAGTTAACAGCGCCTCCTGGAGGCTGTATATGGACCTGACGTGGAGGAGACTCTGTCCTTGATCTGCTCTGGTGCAAAGGTCAGTGACAAAGTGAAAGTGAAAGTACTCCCACACTGGCTCTGAGGAAGCTTTCTGACCTCTGACCTCTTACTTCAGGTGACGCCCACTGACCCCCTAAGCCCCGCCCCCCTGCAGCTGGCAGAGAGGGCAGGACAAAGTCTGCAAGTGCAGCTGCTGCGGCTGAACGAATTCACAGGTACAGAGACGTCATCAGAAGCTGCACTAGTGTCTCTGTAGAGCTGTCATCAGGAGCTACACTAATGTCTCTGTAGAGCTGTCATCAGGAGCTAGTGTCTCTGTAGAGCTGTCATCAGGAGATAGTGTCTCTGTAGAGCTGTCATCAGGAGCTAGTGTCTCTGTAGAGCTGTCATCAGGAGCTAGTGTCTCTATAGAGCTGCCATCAGGAGCTAGTGTCTCTGTAGAGCTGTCATCAGGAGCTAGTGTCTCTGTAGAGCTGTCATCAGGAGCTAGTGTCTCTGTAGAGCTGTCATCAGGAGATAGTGTCTCTGTAGAGCTGTCATCAGGAGATAGTGTCTCTGTAGAGCTGTCATCAGGAGCTAGTGTCTCTGTAGAGCTGTCATCAGGAGCTAGTGTCTCTGTAGAGCTGTCATCAGGAGCTACACTAGTGTCTCTGTAGAGCTGTCATCAGGAGCTGCACTAGTGTCTCTGTAGAGCTGTCATCAGGAGCTAGTGTCTCTGTAGAGCTGTCATCAGGAGCTAGTGTCTCTGTAGAGCTGTCATCAGGAGATAGTGTCTCTGTAGAGCTGTCATCAGGAGATAGTGTCTCTGTAGAGCTGTCATCAGGAGATAGTGTCTCTGTAGAGCTGTCATCAGGAGCTAGTGTCTCTGTAGAGCTGTCATCAGGAGATAGTGTCTCTGTAGAGCTGTCATCGGGAGATAGTGTCTCTGTAGAGCTGTCATCAGGAGCTAGTGTCTCTGTAGAGCTGTCATCAGGAGCTACACTAGTGTCTCTGTAGAGCTGTCATCAGGAGCTACACTAGTGTCTCTGTAGAGCTGTCATCAGGAGCTGCACTAGTGTCTCTGTAGAGCTGTCATCAGGAGCTGCACTACTGTCTCTGTAGAGCTGTCATCAGGAGCTAGTGTCTCTGTAGAGCTGTCATCAGGAGCTACACTAGTGTCTGTAGAGCTGTCATCAGGAGCTACACAAGGGTCTCTGTAGAGCTGTCATCAGGAGCTACACTAGTGTCTCTGTAGAGCTGTCATCAGGAGCTGCACTACTGTCTCTGTAGAGCTGTCATCAGGAGCTAGTGTCTCTGTAGAGCTGTCATCAGGAGCTACACTAGTGTCTGTAGAGCTGTCATCAGGAGCTGCACTAGTGTCTCTGTAGAGCTGTCATCAGGAGCTGCACTAGTGTCTCTGTAGAGCTGTCATCAGGAGTTTGTGTCTCTGTAGAGCTGTCATCAGGAGCTACACTAGTGTCTCTGTAGAGCTGTCATCAGGAGCTGCACTAGTGTCTCTGTAGAGCTGTCATCAGGAGCTACACTAGTGTCTCTGTAGAGCTGTCATCAGGAGCTGCACTAGTGTCTCTGTAGAGCTGTCAACAGGGGTTTGTGTCTCTGTAGAGCTGTCAACAGGAGCTGCACTAGTGTCCCTGTAGAGCTGTCATCAGGAGTTTGTGTCTCTGTAGAGCTGTCCTCAGGAGCTACACTAGTGTCTCTGTAGAGCTGTCCTCAGGAGCTACACTAGTGTCTCTGTAGAGCTGTCATCAGGAGCTACACTAGTGTCTCTGTAGAGCTGTCATCAGGAGCTGCACTAGTGTCTCTGTAGAGCTGTCATCAGGAGCTGCACTAGTACAATCATCAAACAGTTTTTTTATTTTCAGAAGTCCCGCCTCCACATCCAGTCACAGTCAATGGCCGCACTGGCTCCACCCCTTCATGTAAGACAATCTTCTGATTGGGCGATAAGTCTGTATAGTTTATATGCTGAACAGAACACTGTCTTCTATTGGATGATGAGGTTTAACGCTGTCTTCTGATTGGTCCAGGTGAAGAGGAGGAGGAGGAGCTTCATGGTAAACTGGAGGACGAGCGTTTTCTGTTTTCTCTGGAAAACAACTCTGCAGCGTGTGACGTGTTGGACCTAAGGGAGGTCCACTCAGTGCACCTGCAGGATGGGTAAGAACCCCCTGAGGGAGGTCCACTCAGTGCACCTGCAGGACCCTCCTGCATCAGAGAGGAACCATTCAGAAACACAATGGGGAACAGTTGTGTTGTTGTTGTGTTGCAGAAACCCCCCTCAGTTCCAGATCCATTCTCTGAATCAGACACTAACTTGTGCAGCTGACTCCACTGAAGACCTGCTCTCGCAATTCCACCAACTTCTCACAGTAAGAGGGTCCCCCACAGGGTCTCACCCAAGAGGGTCGCTTTCACATGTCTGCTCTCTAATTAGTCACACTTTCACATGTCTTCTCTCTAATTGGTCCACTCATACAGGACTTTTCTATGATTGATTGTCTCCACAGGTGATCCTCCCCGCAGGTGTCACAGGGGCAGAAGTGGGCGGACCTCTAGCTGTCAGTAAAGTATGTGTGGTGGAGATGAGCGTCGGCACCAGCCAATCCGATGCCTGGATTCTACTGGGAGTGGGCGGAGTCATACTGCACCAATCAAACAATAACCTTTATCTGCAGCCAATCACACGCCATGGTGAGTCTAACCAATCACATGCCACAGTGTGGGGTCCAATAATGTTTGGAGACCGCAAGGACCAGGACCTAGGGAGGACAGGGACCTTTTCACCTGGAGAGGACCAGGAACGAGACCTGGAGAGGACCAGGAACGAGACCTGGAGAGGACCAGGACCACTGTCTGGTCCTGGACATCCCAGTACAGTACAGAGACCTCCAACCTTAACTAGTGTTAAAGGTTTTTGTTGTTTTTCTAGAAATGGATTCGTCAGAAAATATTTTGACCTTGGATACCAAAGACAGGTGAGCAGCCAATCACATCACAGCATGCTCTCATTGGTCTGTTTAAACTAGTGGGGGTGGATGCCGGAAAAAGAATTATCCAATTATTTGGACACCTTCTTTCCTCTCGAAAACGGCGTTACAGCCAGGTCCAAAAGTCGGCTCTTGGCTCAAGTATTTATATTTTGGACCAGCAAAGTTTATTTTTATTCACATTTTCCTGCGTGAGGGGCCACTCGCTACCATTTAAAAAAAGGCTGCAGATGGCAAAAGTGATGGCACATTAGTTTCAACCGCGGAAATAGGCGTGACTACGTCCGTTGATATTTGCAGTCTATGGTTTAAATTAGTCTCCTCTCTCATTGGTCAGATTAAACTCCTGTCTCCTCTCTCATTGGTCATTTTCAACTCTAGTTTCCTCTCTCATTGGTCTGTTTCAGAAGCGTCACATTCCGATTCGAGGATACTTTGAGTTGTACTTCCTGGTTCCATCTTCTATGTTCAGTACTCAAAACTCAACCAGCCAATCAGAGCCCAGTTCCTGTACCAGCAGCCAATCAGAGAGCATCACTGTATCCAGTCATGTCTGTGAAGGGACACGTCCCACCGGCCATTGAGCGCTGTATCTCCCATGTTACAAACTATGGTAAAAGTGGCATTGTAGTAGTAGAAGTAGTAGTAATAGCAGTAGTAGCAGTAGTCATACCAGCAAGAGTAGTGTAGTCGTAGTATCAGTAGTCGTGGTAGCAGTAGTAGTGGTAGTGGTAGCAGTGGTAGTAGTTGTAACAGTAGTAGCAGTAGTAGTAGTACCAGTAGTCATACTAGCAATAGTAGTGTAGTAGTAGTAGTAATAGTAGTAGTAGTAGCAGCTGCTGCAGTAGTAGTAGCAGTGGTAGAAGAAGTAGTAGTTGTAGCTGTAATAGTACTAGCACTAGTTGTAATGGTAGTAGTAGTAGTTGTAGCAGTAGTAGTAGTAGCAGTAGTAGTAGTAGCAGTAGTAGTAATTGTTCTACTCTCAGGTCTGAAGGTGGAGGGTGTGTACCGTCGTTGTGGCCTCACAAACAAGGTAAACCGATTGGTGGAGGCTCTGATGACCTCACCAAGCTCCGCCCCCCTGGAGAGCGATGAACAGGGTGTGTTGGACGCTGCCGCCGTGCTGAAGCGACTCGTACGACAGAGGGAGGGGCTTATCCCTGAGAATGCCAGGGAGGCGTGGCTAAAGGCAGCAGGTGAGAGGGGCCTGGCTCTGCTTTCTCTCTGGTCTCTCTTTCTGATCTCAGGTGTCTTTCTCTGGTCTCTCTCTTTCTGATCTCAGGTGTCTTTCTCTGGTCTCTCTCTTTCTGATCTCAGGTGTCTTTCTCTGGTCTCTCTCTTTCTGATCTCAGGTGTCTTTCTCTGGTCTCTCTTTCTGATCTCAGGTGTCTTTCTCTGGTCTCTCTCTTTCTGATCTCAGGTGTCTTTCTCTGGTCTCTCTCTTTCTGATCTCAGGTGTCTTTCTCTGGTCTCTCTCTTTCTGATCCCAGGTGTCTTTCTCTGGTCTCTCTCTTTCTGATCTCAGGTGTCTTTCTCTGGTCTCTCTTTCTGATCTCAGGTGTCTTTCTCTGGTCTCTCTCTTTCTGATCCCAGGTGTCTTTCTCTGGTCTCTCTCTTTCTGATCTCAGGTGTCTTTCTCTGGTCTCTCTTTCTGATCTCAGGTGTCTTTCTCTGGTCTCTCTCTTTCTGATCTCAGGTGTCTTTCTCGGGTTTCTCTCTTTCTGATCTCAGGTGTCTTTCTCGGGTTTCTCTCTTTCTGATCTCAGGTGTCTTTCTCGGGTTTCTCTCTTTCTGATCTCAGGTGTCTTTCTCTGGTTTCTCTCTTTTTGATCTCAGGTGTCTTTGTGTCTTTCTCTGGTCTCTCTCTTTCTGATTTCAGGTGTCTTTCTCGGGTTTCTCTCTTTCTGATTTCAGGTGTCTTTCTCGGGTTTCTCTCTTTCTGATCTCAGGTGTCTTTCTCTGGTCTCTCTCTTTCTGATCTCAGGTGTCTTTCTCTGGTCTCTCTCTTTCTGATCTCAGGTGTCTTTCTCTGGTCTCTCTCTTTCTGATCCCAGGTGTCTTTCTCTGGTCTCTCTCTTTCTGATCTCAGGTGTCTTTCTCTGGTCTCTCTTTCTGATCTCAGGTGTCTTTCTCTGGTCTCTCTCTTTCTGATCTCAGGTGTCTTTCTCTGGTCTCTCTTTCTGATCTCAGGTGTCTTTCTCTGGTCTCTCTCTTTCTGATCTCAGGTGTCTTTCTCTGGTCTCTCTCTTTCTGATCCCAGGTGTCTTTCTCTGGTCTCTCTCTTTCTGATCTCAGGTGTCTTTCTCTGGTCTCTCTCTTTTCTGATCCCAGGTGTCTTTCTCTGGTCTCTCTCTTTCTGATCTCAGGTGTCTTTCTCTGGTCTCTCTTTCTGATCTCAGGTGTCTTTCTCTGGTCTCTCTCTTTCTGATCTCAGGTGTCTTTCTCGGGTTTCTCTCTTTCTGATCTCAGGTGTCTTTCTCGGGTTTCTCTCTTTCTGATCTCAGGTGTCTTTCTCTGGTTTCTCTCTTTTTGATCTCAGGTGTCTTTGTGTCTTTCTCTGGTCTCTCTCTTTCTGATTTCAGGTGTCTTTCTCGGGTTTCTCTCTTTCTGATTTCAGGTGTCTTTCTCGGGTTTCTCTCTTTCTGATCTCAGGTGTCTTTCTCTGGTCTCTCTCTTTCTGATCTCAGGTGTCTTTCTCTGGTCTCTCTCTTTCTGATCTCAGGTGTCTTTCTCTGGTCTCTCTCTTTCTGATCTCAGGTGTCTTTCTCTGGTCTCTCTCTTTCTGTCTCTTGTCTCACTCTCTCTGATCTCCCTACCTGGTCTCTTTCTCTCTGGTGTCTGTTCTCTTCCTTTCTCCGGTCTCCCTCAGTTCTCTTTTTGGTCTCCAGTCTCTCTCTGAGTCTGATCTCTCTTTGGTCTGTTGTTGCTGTCTCTAGTTTCTGGTCTCTGTCCTCTCTCCCTGGTCTCTCTCTGTCTCTGATCTAGTCTCTGGTCTCTCTCTGGTGTCTGGTCTCTCTTATGGTTTCTCTTGTTTTCTCAGTGATCTCAGATGAAAGCTCCAGATTTGTTTCGTACAAACGTTTACTTCATGATCTGCCCCACGACAACAGAGCCACTCTGAACGCTCTGTTTGCACATCTCTACATGTAAGTGCTGCTGATATTCTAACATACTAACATGCACAATACCACAATAATATTTCAACATTTTAACACTTTAACAAGCTAACATGCTAACCTGCTAATACGCTAACATGTAAACATGTCATCATGTGAACACTTTAACATGCCAACACGCTAACCTAGTCTGTCCACCTATCTGGCTTGACTTGGTCTTCCCCGTAGAAACGGTGATAAGGAATGGAAATTGATCAGACACGGTCCCCCCCCAGACAGCTTACATAACATATACGACCAAACACTCCGCAGTACTAGGCCAAAGCATTGTCAGGCTTACCAGTGCGGAAGACGGTGAAAGCAGGATAGACCCATCTGATCAACCCCCCGACTCAGGCAGACGAAAGATTGAATGGCAGTAATCTAATACACCACATGTACATCCCCACACCATAAAACCCCAATACACCCTATCTGGAGGTCGGGGGGTGGAGTCAGAGCTGCCACCCAAGTCTCAAAGCCATCCCTCCCTGGACCCTCAGCAGGTGGTGAGTCCACAGGAGGGACGAGCTCTTGATGTGAGCATCGCCTTGATCTTACAGATGGGGCTTAATGGGGCCAAAGAGGGGTTAAGTGACTAGGCCAGGCCACAACGAAGCTGCCATCAGAGGGGAAGTGGGAGTCGATGGAAGAAGGTGCAGAAGGTGGGATAGAACCCAAACTTCTGGCAAACGGCCAAAGCTCAACCCCTTGCGTACTGTCGCCCCCAACAACACATGTTAACACACTAAAATATGTATATATATTATCATGTTAACAAGCTAACATGTTAACTGTGGTGTGCTCCGCAGGGTACAGCTGTACTCTCAGATTAACCGGATGTCGGCGCAGAACCTGGCGTTGGTTTTGATCCCGACTTTGTTCCAAACACTAAATCAGGATTTAGTCAGACTGCTGCGAGAGTTTATCATCCACCAGACTCTGCTGTTCACGGTACAACCAAATTCAAGAGGGCCAGGCCCATGTGGACCAGACTGATCTGGTCTAATGTGTTTTGTTTCAGGTTGAAGACCAGATCACTTTTCTTTGAGTACCGTGTTTAATTCTTCAGGTGACTCAGGCTCAAAAACCAAGACCCCAGGGCTTCACCCTCCCCCAGCCCTCCTCTTTCGTCCGATTAAATGTTTAGATTCATGTTTGTCAGAAACAGTATTTCTATGAAACATTGACGCTAAGAGAGTAAAGAGGACCCCTGACCTCTGACCCCTGACATTATAACCATGTTTAAAGGGACGATGTCTGCATGAACTTCTGTAACAGGGAAATATTAAAGATTGATTTTCACTTTTTGAATCTGTAATTTTTCCTGTTTCTTCTGCCGTCGTGCCTGTAGCTGTACAGAGGGGTGGGGGAAACAGAGCACCTGGAGGAAAGAACCCAGAACCTTCTTGCTGTGGTACATGCGCTAACCACTGCATCAGCGTGCCGCCTGTAACGGCATTCGTGCAGAAAAAACTAAACAATGTGTTAAAACAAAAGTACTTTATTGTCAGTACTTTGAAGGTAAAATCACACAAGTACTTTCGTATGAAGTACTCTTCACAGTACTTAAATCCCTTTCACACAAACGTGTACTCCGTGCTAACAGTACTTTTTGAGGGTGAAGACTAACAGTCTGGGAGGGGGTCACAGTCAGGGGGAGGGGCCCTTTTCAAAATACCAAGAACTTTGACAGTTTTGGACTGAAGAAAACCTGACAGGCCATTTCCACTGTGATGAGTTTCCTGGAAGCAGCAGTTTGATTGGTCGACGCAGGGGGGAGACATCTGATTGGCTGACGCAGGAACAGTTGATTTCATATTTTTTATTTTCCAACAATAATTATAATCTTAATAAATTAATAAATGTTTGATTTGTGCCTCAGCAGCTGTTCACCACCGACCTGCAACAAAAGACCATGAACAAACGTCACACGTGTGTATCTGTAAGTGTGTGTGTGTGTACGCTTGTCTCAAACTTAGAAAAACAGACGGAAAACGAGAAACAAACTGTTAACTTAATTACAAATAATATTGTTTCTGCCTTTTACAAAAAGGTTATGAAGGGGGCGGGGACAGGTGGAGGGGCGAATGGGTTTTCCGTCTGTTTGCAGAAGAAAAGTGAAAAGTCAGACACAAATAGATTCACATGTTTTATTTAAACATTTTCAACATTTACACAAAGTTCTGATCTGCAAACAGAGGGAGAACAGTCCCCTCAGTCTGTGCCCGAGGCGAGGGGGGAGACCCAGAGTCCGACCAGGTCTGCAGAGAGGGAGGGGAGACCCAGAGTCCGACTAGGGAGGAGGGACCCAGAGTCCAATCAGGTCTACAGAGGGGAGGAGGCAGAGTCTGATCAGGTCTACTGAGAGGGCGGGGGGAGACCCAGAGTCTGACCAGGACAGGACCAGACCTGGACACGGTCTTCACCTGCAACTGCACCAAGCCTTAGGTCCTACACATAATGGCCATTCCTCACAAATCTGTCCATGGATTTCTATTCTGTGAAGATTCAAGAGTTCTCAACTCAAACCCCCCGACCCTCCCGACCCTAACCCTGGAACATACTGTCAGAAATAAATATCGGCAGAAACAATGACACAAACTGGGCTGTTACTTCCTGTTCAGGTCTCAAACTGGGTGATGAGCGCTCGCACTTCAGGTGTTAGCTGCTTGGCGGCGCTAGCAGCCTCAGCGATAGCGCGGCGGTACGGCCCCTTCCTCTTCCGGTCAAATCGTGCCTGAAACGTCTCGAGAAACGGAGACGAGTGACTCAACGGCAGCACAGACGTGGTGCGTGACCCAAACCAAGCCACGCGCACTTCCTGTTTGACCGTTCCGCCTCCGTCACCACGGCGACACACTGTCAGAGACAGGACCTTTGCAGGCCACCAGGGGAAGCCCGCGATCTTGGCCCACACGATATCTCCCACGCAAACGCAACGGCCGTCTGCACCCACAGTTTTGGGCACAGGTCGGGGGGCTCGTGAGGGGGGGTCAGGCCCGTCTGCACTCACAACTTTGGGCACAAGCCGGGGGGTTCTTGAAGGGGCATCAGGCCCGTCTGATTCCACCATTTTGGGCAAAGGTCGGGAGGCTCGGGTGGGGTGGTCAGGCTCGTCTGAACCCACGGGTTTGGGTACAGGTCGAGAGGCTCGGGTGAGGGGGTTAGGCCCGTCTGAACCTATAGCTTCAGGCAAGGGTGGAGGGCAGGGGGGGTCCGGACCTTTTGAACCCACCGTTTTGGGCAAAGGGTGGGAGGCTCGGGTGGGTGGGTCAGGCCCGTCTGAACCCACGGCTTTGGGTACAGGTCGGGAGGCTCGGGTGGGTGGGTCAGGCCCGTCTGAACCCACGGCTTTGGGTACAGGTCGGGAGGCTCGGGTGGGTGGGTCAGGCCCGTCTGAACCCACGGCTTTGGGTACAGGTCGGGAGGCTCGGGTGGGTGGGTCAGGCCCGTCTGAACCCATAGCTTCAGGCAAGGGGGGAGGGCAGGGGGGGTCTGACCCTTTTGAACCCACAGCTTCGAGCAAGGGTCGATGGGAGGGGGCCTCAGACCTGTCTGCAGCCTGAGCTTTGGACACAGGTCGAGGAGAGGGGGGGTCAGGGCTGGTAGAAGCTTGGGAAAAGGGGTTTGAGTCTGAACCAGGCGCTGAGAAAGGACTCTGGTCTGGACTACAGTCTATATCAGGCACCAGTCTAGGACTGGGATCTAGATCAGGACTGGGGTTTAGTCCAGTCTCAAGATTGAGGTTTGGACCGTGGCTCGGGCTGTGGTCTGGTTTATTAAGGCATGGACTAAGGCTGGTTGAAAGTCCAGGATCCAAGTCAGGGCTTGGTTCTGGTTTCAGGTCCAGTTTAGGGTTTGGAGGAGAGTCTTTTAAGACCAGAGGTTTGGGTTCTGCATCAAACTCATGAAGAACCAGGTCTGGTCTCTGGACCGGGCTAGAATCAGGTGGAGTCTCTGTCTGTTGATGTGAACTGGGATTCGGGCCGTGGGCATAGACGGGCTCAGACCCCAGACTTGGGTCTGGACTGGGACCTGGTCGGGTCTCTGTGACAGTAATGTTTTCAGGCTTAGGTTTAACAGAATCCAGGTCAGTGAGATCACGGTTGGACTCTGGGGAGGGTTTGGTACAGTTCTGGTCCAGAGCAAGTTTCGGTTCTGGTCTCACTTCTGGTTGAGTTTGTTCCTGGTCAGAGTCAGGTCCAGACCAGCCCATGAAGTCCAAGTCAAAATCTCGAGTTGGTTGTGGGAACACCTGTTTCCTGCGGCTACGTGAGGGGGTGGGGTCTGAGGGAGAGGAAAGGCGTGGTTTTAAGGGGGGGTCAGCAGGTCTGGCCTCGGGTCTGGAGTCCTGAGTCTTTGGGTCCTTCTGTTCAACCCTGGTCCCCGCTTTAGTCCCTGGTCTCAGTCGCCCGGACACTCTAGTCTGCACTTTAGGTTTACAGTTCCTATTGGTCGTCTGGACTCTGGTCTCTGGTCTGAGGTCTGGTCCGGGTCTAGGTCTGGTCTTTGGGGGTGGGGGGCTGGGCTCTGGGTCAGTCCGGTACCTGTGAGGTTTTAGTCGGATTCTGGGCGGAGCCAGAGCTGAGGAGATCCTCCGGGTCAGGACTCTGGTCCCAGGAGCATTAGACCGGAGACCTCTGTGATCTCTAGCTCCACCCACTGAGGGAGGAGGAGCTCGTCTGGGGGCGGAGCCTGAGGGACCTTTGGGCGGGTCTCTGCGTGCCCGAGTATCGTCCCGCCGCGGAGGTCTGGAGGTGTCGCATCGCAGACGTTTGACCTCAGTCTGTGGGTCTCTGGGGGCTCCTGGGGTAGGTGCGGGGCCCCTGGAGGCTTCCCGCCTCGGCCTAGACTCGGGCCTGGACTCGTCCCGCCGCGGCCTAGACTCGGGCCTGGACTCGTCCCGTCGCGGCCTAGACTCGGGCCTGGACTCGTCCCGTCGCGGCCTAGACTCGGGCCTGGACTCGTCCCGTCGCGGTCTCGGCCTGGAGTCATCACAGCGCAGTCGCTTCACTTCAGTGGGCAGGTTTTCGTCCAGAGGTTCGGAGTTTGGACGTCGGCGGGTGGAGGGGGCGGGGCGAGTGCTGGCCACACCTTTACACCTGTCACACAGCACCTGGCGGGGGCGGAGCCTCACTAACATGCAGGTGGGCTCCTCGCTGTTGCCGTAGCGACGGCGTGAACGTTTGATGCGGCGAGGAGGAGGCTGCGGCAGACCCTGGTGATAAGAGTCTCTGAGGAACAGAGGAGGGGGGTAGGGCGCCCCCTGGTGGAACAGTGGAGTCTGCACAGGGTCGGGGGGCGTGGCTTCAGCAGGGGGCAGGGCTTCATCAGGGGGAGAGGCAGAGATGTGTCGCCGTGACGACTCTTGACGAACAGGAAAAGTAGAGATGGGGATTCCATACGGGCCGAACCTGAAACAAGGGCAGAGTTTGACTCAGCAGGAATATCCACAAGTACCACGCAACTAGAGCCATCAGTAGATGTATTAGAACCCTAATCCACAGATCGACTCTATCGTTGTGAAAGACCTGTGGGGACCCACATTACACTGTACATGGATGAAATATGTGGAATGAGGTTCATACTCTTGACACAAGCAGAAACTTCCACAAAACATATCGATGGTTACAAGAGTTCTAAAAGGGGTGGAAAGTTTCTGGTAAATTTACATGGGAAGAGTTAAGATGGGGATTTTTGAAAATATTCTAACTTAACTAGTAGAAATGAATTCTAACTAATTTGCATCATATCCAAACAGAAGTCTTAAGCTGCGTTCAGACCGGCAAATGGACTCAATAGATAGCTATTTCAACATATTTATTTGTTGAAGGTGGATGAACAGCACAATGTGACAACCGCGTATACAAGATAATGTGGTCTCAATTAAAAAGATATAAAAGAACATTTTCCAACATTTTAAGAAAGACCCGCCCTCTCCAAAGGGAACGCCTACTAAACGTACATCACAGATTATATACCTTTATACTGGTCTACTTAAACACTGCAGGAAAGGATACGAAATCAAGGAAAATGAATTAGTAAATAAACAAAAAGGCTTAGTTACAGGTCAAACATATCTCGCGCACGCATGTGCACACACGGATATTTACCTGTGGGAAAGGTCCATTAACACACCGGAGAACACCTTGTTTCCTACGCGATACGAGACCACGAGTGCATCGTCAATCACGTGATCCAGAGACACACGCACGTGAGTCCCGGACCTGAGCTCCGGATCGGCTTCCGGGTCCGCGGGTCCTGGCCGGGTCTGATCTGGGTCCAGGATGGCTGGAACCGGAGGGGTCTCTGGTCGCTGTGTGCCAGACCTCCTAGTCCTGTCCGCGTCACACAGCTCTCCCCCCGCAGTCCTCACATCACACACCTCTCTCTCAATCCCCCCCGCAGTCCTCCCGGTACAGGCCCGGTCTGGACCGTCAGGCTGTCCCAGAGACAGTCCTGCTTCGGGGGCCTCAGGGGCCGCAGGCAGAGACAGAGGGGAAACTGCAGACTGCACTGGGTCCTGTTCCGCTCCAGGCCCCGATTCACACAAAGCATTACCCCCTCCAGAGTCCCACAGAGGTGGGGAAAGTTCTGTGTCTGCGCGGGGAGCGCTCTGTAGCTCCGTGTTAGCGTTAGCCTCCGTGCTAACCCCGTCCTTGTCGGTGAACGGTGCGCACAGCCGCGGGGATGGCGGGTTTGGGACGGGGCTTAGTCCTGAGGGGAGGTCCGTGGAGAACCCCGGGAGGCTCTGGCCTGAGCACCCCGCCTCTGGAGCTGTGTTTTCGGCTGCACAAAGGGATGGAGCAACCGAAGCTCCAGCCTCCCGGGCCACGGCCGCCATTTTGTTATATGGAAAAGCCCCGCCCGCTACGTGCTAGACTGCGCAGGCGCCACACTATTGGCTGCATTAACAGTCTGTCACAGGCAGCGTGCACAACGTGTGCTTTGATTGGCTGGTTGATTGGTTTGTTATAGAATCAAAACATCTGTTTTTTGTTTATATATATATATATACATATATATATATTTGATATATAACTAACACATATAAACATTATGTATATATTTATAAACCGATATATATATATATTTATATGTAACTAAATATGGTATATACACCAATAAATTTGGTTTCCAGCAGATTCATATAGTTAGGTCTATTTCCGACTCCTGTTGTTGTGTCAATGGGCAAGACACTTCACTTTGCCTGGAGCCCCCGCTGAAAGAGCAAGGCTGCTGTGGACTCACCATCTTCAGAAGGATCAGTGAGGAGCTGGTGCTAAGTGTTCTGGGTGCAGCTCTGACTGCCCCCCCCCAATCCTGAAACGGATTAAGGAGAAGAAAATGGATGGGAAAATGGATCATTATTTTTTATAATTCTCATTATTATTATGCTGTGCTGCCTTTTCATTGTGAACTGTTTAGTTATTCCTTTGGTCAAATCCAGCTCATCCCCACCTGAAGTGTTTGGGGTTCACTTTAATTGGTTCACTTTAAAGGGACTCTGGTTCACTTGAGACTAAAGTCTGAAGATGCCCTTGAGGATTTGGTGATGTAATAGTAGTACTAGTTGTAGTAGTGCAGTATTGCAGTAGCTGTTATACTATAGTAGCAGTGTTACAGCAGTAACAGTGGCATTATTACAGCCGTAGCAGCAGTAACAGCAGCAGCAGTAACATCAGTAGAAGCAGCAGCAGCAGTATCAACAGTATCAGTAGCAACAGTGTTGCAGTGGTGGAGTATTAGTGCATTAGGTCAGGGTAAAGTCCTGAGGTGTTAATGATCTTCAAACACTCAGTTCCCGAAGCTTCAGCGGTCGCAGCATGGAGCCCGAGGTAAGAGATTATATCTTTCTAAGAGATTATACCTGTGTTAAAGACTGTGGGATTATCAGATGATACTTCATTGATCTGTTCAGGTTCAGCAGAAACACACACACACACACACACACACACACACACACAAACAAACATCGTTCTATAAGTGCTGCTGCTCTGACCTAAAGTGTTGTCTGTAGGTCACAGCAGCAGAGGGCTGTCGTGTGTGTGTGTCTGTCACAGTATGTGTGTGTGTTACAGTGTGTGTGTGTCTGTCTGTTACAGTGTGTGTGTGTGTTACAGTGTGTGTGTGTGTGTGTTACAGTGTGTGTGTGTGTGTGTGTGTGTTATAGTGTGTGTGTGTGTCTGTTACAGTGTGTGTGTGTGTTACAGTGTGTGTGTGTGTTACAGTATGTGTGTGTTACAGTGTGTGTGCGTGTTACAGTGTGTGTGTGTTACAGTGTGTGTGTGTGTGTGTGTGTTACAGTGTGTTTGTTACAGTGTGTGTGTGTTACAGTATGTGTGTGTGTTACAGTGTGTGTGTGTTACAGTGTGTGTGTTTGTTACAGTGTGTGTGTGTTATAGTGTGTGTGTGTCTGTTACAGTGTGTGTGTGTGTGTGTTATAGTGTGTGTGTGTGTGTCTGTTACAGTGTGTGTGTGTGTGTTATAGTGTGTGTGTGTGTGTGTCTGTTACAGTGTGTGTGTGTGTGTGTGTGTTACAGTGTGTGTGTGTGTGTGTGTTATAGTGTGTGTCACAGTATGTGTGTGTGTGTTACAGTGTGTGTGTGTTATAGTGTGTGTGTGTGTGTGTTACAGTGTGTGTGTGTGTGTTACAGTGTGTGTGTGTGTGTGTGTGTGTGTGTGTGTGTGTTACAGTGTGTGTGTATTGTTAGGATTCAGCAGAGAGAGACGGATCGTGGTGTGCCAAACTCTGGAAGTTTATTTAAGTTTCTCTCAAGTCCACTAGTTTACTCTGTTTCTTTCCCTCAGACAGAATAAAGGCAGTACACAGTTTATATAGTCATTGTCACGTCACACATCGAAAGACATACGTGTCACAAAGAGACAGTCACATCATAGTCATAACATGGAGTCCTTGTAGAGTCCTTGTACAGTCCTGCACGTAGGCCATATTGCTATCTAATACTAACACCCTCCCCTTTGATCACATAATCACATGTGATCACTCAAATCAATCAATCAATAAAGTGGAAAAAGAAAAAAAAAACATTCTAAAAAAAAAACTTAAAAAAATTATTAAAAACAAAGAAAATGTATGCATTAAACTCATAATCATCCAATCAATATCAGTGGATTTTATCCTCTATCCTGGGAAAAAACAAACAAACAAAAACAAACAAACAAATCAAAAATAAAAACAAACAAAAATAAAAACAAACAAAAACTATTGGACACAGTAGAACTCAGCAGATTCAGTCAAAACACAGACAAAAACGTGCTGAGTCTCAAATTTGAAGCTAATTTCACTTTTATTACTCTATACTTTTATTCTAATGCTAATTGTTTACACTACACTTATTTCACTGTATTGTTTTCACTTATCAATCTTAGACTGTGTACTTTACTTTTACTATTCACTATAGTTTAAACTATTCTAATCTATTCACAAATATGTTTGCATATTTGCTTCTATTGAGCCATATTCTTAAACATACATTTTAATCTAATAAATCTCTCTGTGCTGTGGTTTACACTCTAATTATCAGTGGCATATTGTTAGTGGGATTTTGCTCCATGTCTCTTCTCATTCTCAGGAATAAAACTGTGAACACAGTAAGGCAAATGGTCAACATTTACACTTCTATAGTGGTCAGTGATTTATTACTTTTTATTATCTAAAGATATTATTGTCAGGCAGTTTGGGATGAATGAACATCATTAATCAAATTAGTATTATCCTTACAAGAGCTAATCTATTTGAGCAGGTTTGGGGTTGGGGTCAATGTTCTACAATGGTGTTTGTGCTGGAAACTTCTCAATATCTAAATATCTACTATACTGTTTTTGTGCTATACACAAATGCATCAAAATGCTTTTAAATGCTTTTGAATCTCTGTTGGTTCTAATCTATCTCATTGATCTAGGCATTAATCTAGACTACACTCATATGAACTTTTGCATTGTCAACATTCACTCATGTTTGAACACAAGTGAATTTGGCAGTATCTAATAAAACTGTACATAAAACTGTAATTAACTTTATCTACTTTTGAAGTAAATGCTTGTGAAATGGTCCCTTTACCATTTGATATTAGCACTGGCTACAAATATTCTCTATTTTGAAAGCATCTATGGTTGATGCATTTATCTATTTCTATTTTTACTCTATTTTTTAACTCCAAAGCTTGGTTGCAGCTAGAGCCAAGGCATATTTCTAGTTTGTGACTTCTGTCACTTTCAATGGCTGTAACATAACTCTGATTCTAATATTATAGCTGATCTATCAAAAGGATAACATTGTATTGTACTATTTTAACTCTTATGTGGAAATATGTTTATGAAAAACAAAGGAAGTCAAATTCTACTCTTTTACTACTATTTAACATCTACTAAAACGCTACAATACTTATACTTTATCATTTTAAAACATTTTAACTGTTGCTCAGTCTCCCAGACTAAAAAAGTCAAAGTTTTTGTCTGTCAGATGTCTGAATACTTAACATTTATATTGCATTTGGTCACAGGTTCTGGTTGTAGCAATAGCATCGGCAATAGACGTTTTCATTGGCTGGTTCTTGTTCTGCAAATGGCTGTGTCCAATAGATCATCAGATGTCCAGAAGCTAGGGACAAACAAAAACAAAAGAAAGAATCATGAGTATCTCTCTCATTTAGCACTCATCAATGTATGATTTCAAAAATATAAACATCACTCCCCAGTTTTCTCTCTCAGATCCTCAGGTCCTCAGGGTCCCCTGAGGGTGAGTCTCAGTCGTCATCAGGTCAGGTCATAGAGAGATGTAGCTCGCGAAAATTCAATTTGGTAGACGTCAGCAAAAGCTACCCCCTCCAGGCCGGTTCGCTTCCCCAGCCTATCGCTCGGCAAACGCCCCCTTCCAATCATCCGTGCCGGACAGGCAGCCGCTTAAAAGCGGAGCAACTCCCACTCTCTGCCTTCTCGAAGCCTCGCAAGCTCCTGAAGCCTTGCAAAGAATCGTTCTGGAGGAATCGTTTTCGTCTACTCACGCTACTCGTGCGCGTCCCTGGCGTCCTCCGTCTGGCTGCTTGTGGTCTGCTCCTCCTTCGCGTCCCTGCACTGGTCTGCTCCTCCTCCGCGTCCCTGCACTGGTCTGCTCCTCCTCCGCGTCCCTGCACTGGTCTGCTCCTCCTCCGCGTCCCTGCACTGGTCTGCTCCTCCTCCGCGTCCCTGCACTGGTCTGCTCCTCTTCCGCGTCCCTGCACTGGTCTGCTCCTCTTCCACGTCCCTGCACCTGCTGTGGTTCGCATGTCTTCACTGCTCTCCTCTGCGGGCTCTTTCGGCGGGCTGCTCCGCGGGGCCCTCCGCGGGTTTATGTGCGGCTCGTTCCTTGTGGTCTGCTGCCGCACGCAGAAGGTCTGGCGGTGCCGTGCGTGTCCCTGCCTCGATTGGCGGTGCCGCGTTGTCCCGTTGCTTTCCCAAGTCTCCTGGCATGTGAGTACAGTGAGTGTGCTGACCGCGGACAGATTAATCCCGGAGTTCTGGGCTGCAGGCGATTGGTTTTTGCCCTACGCACTTGACTGCAGGCGCCGGTTTTTTTTCGCCCCGAGCTTGGTCTGCAGGCTCCGTTTTCACACGTGTCTGAGCTAACCGAGGGACAATGCATATTAAATGGCATCAATCTCTATCGTCTGAGGGATATACGAGGAGCTATGTGCATTAATTCAGATCATGTTCTGCCACTTGCAGTAAAACCATGCATTAAATAGCTAGGTCGCTGGTATTAAATTAGGTAACTAACTGCAGTGTTGCATTTTGAAAGTGCAGCAGGAAGAAAAAGGGCCGAACGTGAATCTGCAATGGGTGTGAAGTCGCGTTGGGGCTATGAACGCATGGATCAGTGATCGTTCATGCGCATCTGCCATAACCAAAGCAGAAGATGGCTCCAGGGGACGTCTGTTATTCGCATGGGAATGTTTCGGATTCGGGTTGATTTATTCCCTCAGGCTCTTAAACAACCGTGGGTTGGTTCTCTGACCGCCGCTGCTGCCGGTCCCCGCTGCCGTTCCTACTGATGCCTGATCCCGCCGCTGCTGTTCCTGCTGCCGCTCCTGCTGCTGCCTGTTCCTGCTGCCGCTCCTGCTGCTGTCTGTCCCTGCTGCTGCTCCTGCTGCTCCTACTACTACATGTGCCGCTGCCGTTCCGCAGGCTCCCAGGCTGCACCCGTCTCTGTGGCTCGGCTCTTTCAGACACGTACGTAACCTGGCTCACGGAGACAAGCGGCGCACGCTGGCGTGACACGTCTGTCTGTTCGTATGAATCGCTTCGTGGTGCTGCTGCTCCTGCTAATACTGCTTCTGCTGCTTCATACTGCTACCGCTACTGCTGCTACTGCTGCTGCTTCATACTGCTACTACTGCCGTGCTGCTGCTGCTTCATGTACTTCGTCATCTCTCTTCACTTCGCTTCTCTTACTGAAACACTAAACAGCTACAACATATTCTACTGCCGTGGCTTTGATACAGGGTTTTGCCGTTATTATCTACGGATGCTGCAGCTGCTGCTGCCGCGGCTGATACAGGTCGTTGCCGTTATTATCTGAGGTTACTGCTGCTGCCGCTGCTGCTACTGCTACTGCTGCAACCCACCCTCTCAGAAGCTTATCCTGCTTCTAATGGACGCAGCCCGGCCGAGTATGCCGCGCGGCACTGGACTCGCTCCCAGGGTCACTTCGGCGGTCGTGCTTCATCTCTCTACTTAATCTTCTGATTCTATCAGATGCAGCTGGCCGAGTAGCTGCGCTGAGCCGTCAATCGGACTCCTAATCAAAGGCATCCATACCGTGTTCTTCACTCTTCTGATCGCAGGCTCCCAATCATGCTGCCCATTCCTGCAGCGGCACTGAACTCCGGCTCATCTTCCAGGTACATGTCTGCCATCCTCGCAGCATCTTCCTGCTCGCCTTCCATGGCTTCTCTGCATAAGCGTTTCACTACTGCACACTCAACCTTCGTGCGGTCCGAGACACGGCTTTTCCCGACCATCCTACTATCCTGATTATCTACTCTCCAACCCAAGATTCTAAGCGTAAAGGCGCCTGCAACTTCATGGCCCTCTCCGATACGTCTCTGCCCCTCCAGGTCTCAGCTTCTACACGGACGTGCCCCTTCCGTGGGTTTTGGGGGGTTTTTTTCCAGGACCATCGCGGCCTCGCTGGGGCTCCCCCACACCTCTCCGCAACAGCTGGGGCGCCGGTCCTCTGCGGCTTTCTCCGCCTACATCAGGCCAGACGCGTCCGCTATCCTGCCTGCACAACGTCAACTGGCTTCCTCGTAAGCTCCCAGCAAAGCAATACGAAGCAAAGTAAGTGAACCAATAAGATTCTGGTGGCGGCACGCACTTCTCTCAAACACTCTCCGCTGCCGCAGCGTCTGACGGAACGTGATGCGAGCGCTCACGTTCCCAGCGCGCAAAGACAACCCTGCCGCAGCGTCTGGTTGATCGTGATGCGAGCGCTCACGTCCCAGCGCTCAAAGATAACCCTGCCGCAGCGTCCGGTTGATCGTGATGCGAGCGCTCACGTCCCGGCACTCAAAGATAACCGCATATAACGGTCACAGCACATAGTGATAGCGGTCATAGCGTTAGTGATAGCGGTCATAGCGTTAGTGATAGCGGTCATAGCGTCAGTGATAGCGGTCATAGCGTCAGTGATAGCGGTCATAGCGTCAGTGGTAGCGGTCATAGCGTTAGTGTTAGCGGTCACAGCATAGCAAAAAATGGTTAGCGCATAAACGGTTCACAGCATAGAGATAGCGGTCACAGCATAGCGATAGCGGTCACAGCATAGCGATAGCGGTCACAGCATAGCGATAGCGGTCACAGCATAGCGATAGCGGTCACAGCATAGCGATAGCGGTCACAGCATAGAGTAGCCACGACGTCTGTTTCCTGCAAACCAGGCTGCAAAACTCCATCAACACACTCAGCTTTTTGGGGATTGTACGCGCTCCATCGCAGGAGCCTCTCCGATCTGAAGGCCGCACCGGGGCCTAGGGCGCCAAACCACCTCAATAAATACTCAAAACCATTTTCGTTTCTCGTCTCTCCAAATTGAAATGTAGCTCGCGAAAATTCAATTTGGTAGACGTCAGCAAAAGCTACCCCCTCCAGGCCGGTTCGCTTCCCCAGCCTATCGCTCGGCAAACGCCCCCTTCCAATCATCCGTGCCGGACAGGCAGCCGCTTAAAAGCGGAGCAACTCTCACTTTCTGCCTTCTCGAAGCCTCGCAACCACCGCCTCCCCTCCTCCTCCTCTTCACCCTGCCTCCAATCTGCCTCCAATCTGCCTCCAATCTGCCTCCAATCTGCCTCCAATCTGCCTCCAATCTGCCTCCAATCTGCCAAAATGCCGCCACCAGTGCCTAGGTCCCGGGGGATTGTACGCGCTCCATCGCAGGAGCCTCTCCGATCTGAAGGCCGCACCGGGGCCTAGGGCGCCAAACCACCTCAATAAATACTCAAAACCATTTTCGTTTCTCGTCTCTCCAAATTGAAATGTCATCTTGGACATCAGTAGGGTCCAAGCCATGGTTCTGGTCTCTCCAGTTGGACATCGGATCTCCAGATACAGTCTTTTCAGTTGAAGCACATCAGGTCATTTGCGATGCACTTCTGGTCAATGGTGCAGTGTCTCAGTTCCTGTACACAGCTTGTTATGCAATAGTTACTCTCTATGGTTAAGTCACTTTGATTCTACTTTAACACAATTTCTATTCATGCTGTTGCTAATGTCCCTCAGACAAAAAGCAAGCGCAATGATTCAGTTTACTTCTCTAATTTGTGTTTTTATCAGATCTAATCAATGTAATTACTTCACACAGTACAAAATCAAAACATCAAAAGTGTCAGGACAGAGATCAATTATGTCCATGACAATATAGAATTCAAATGAACATTTCTGGTCTCAAAAAATACTGATTCAACTAAAGATTCAAGTGATAGACAATTAAAAATATGTGTTTACATTGGAGTAAACCTTTAAAATGCTTTTTTCTCATGTTCTGCTTTTTCATGTATCTATATGTAAATGTGAATGTGTGAGTGTATGTGTGTATGTGTGTGTGTGTGTGTGTGTGTGTGTGTATGTGAATTTTGGGGTTGTGTCTCAAGACTCCTCGAACCACCTGTAGGTGTCAAAGGTCACACTGTGGTGATGCAAACCAACTGGACACACTCTCAACTCTCATTCAGGTCTTTCCCTGATGCTCCACCCATCACGTCTCCAGAAACCTCTCTTTCATGGCCCCGGTCTCACTCCCACTTACTTCTGCAGTGGCGTGGGGAGGGGCGTAGAGGTGGCATTTCCCTTTGCTCCTTGATCTGTGACCTGTGGCTGGGTGGGCTTTGCGCTGTCCAGTGTCCAGCAGTCCAGTGACCCTGTACAGTGTGTGCTCTTGGTTCTGGAAAACAACCTTATAGTCAAATTAAAAACAACAGAGATTGTGAATGAGATTGTTTTTCTCCCTAAAGTCAAAACAATTTTGAAGCGCTCTTGGCCTTCCCAAGCGCTATGTAAATAAAAGATTACTTATTATCTTACTAATGATGACATTTAAAACCAGAAACTCTCAATATAAAAAACAAGACTCAAATCTCTTAAACCTTCTTAAACTTTAAAATATGTATTATGTACTTTTGTACTGTGTGTTTAATTATCTGTGCATTTATCTCAGCATATATTTTACTAATTTAAAATAATTGCTGCATTTTTCAAATGAAGTCAGTATGAATTGGAGCACATTTTAGACCAGTCTCCTCTGCTGTGGCATCAGCAGCAGCAACAAGGTCAGGCGTGTAGTCAAAACAAAAACAAAAGTCACCACTTGCATGTGAATTGGGTAGTTTAACTTAATAATATAATACTTTTACAGCCTAATTCCCTCTTTCTTTTTTAGACGAAGTCTACAATCATTAATCACTTTTAACAGATTCTAATTTAAATGTTTGAAAAACGGCTTTTGTAACTAAAATAAAAAATACATGAAAAAATTCTCACAAACAGCTATGAAATATATCAGAGATACAATAATGGACTCACAAAATAAGCAGCAGATTTAAAAAGAAAAGCAAAGCTTTTTGTACTAATCTTTGGGTTTCAAAAACATACTAATTCAAAACTTCTATTCCCTAATGGTGTTTAAAAACGTTTAACTGTGTCTAACACAATGTTCAAATGGCAAATTTAGCAAATTTAACGGAATAACAACTATGAAAAGCCAAAAGTCCTAAAGCAGTAGCTTTGCTTCAGATTCACAGCCAGAGCAGCGAAGGAGGGGGCCGTTTCCCTGACAACGGCAGCAGATAGAGCGACGCACACACACAGGCAAAAAGATACAGAAGAAGAACTTTCAAGATTACTTTGTTAAGCAAATATAACTGATGTTGTAGTTTATACTTTTGTCATCCAAGTCTAGAAGTGATCACTTTCCACACTTGTAACAAAAGGCACTCTTGTCTTTAACGTTTACGCTTCTATTTTATCGAGGTAGCAAACTAATTTAAACTTAAAATCTCTTTCTAAAAAACAAAAACAACTGTTGGATACAGCCCTCTCATAGCTCAACTGTAGATAAAACTCGGCAAAAAATGTAAATAACTCACGAAAGCTCTCATAGCTCAACTTTAGATAAAACTCTGCATTCTCCGGTGAACTCTGTTCACGCCAAAAACAAACTAAAAAACAAAACAAAAACTCCCTTTTTCTGTATGTAATTTAAACCGTGATCACTGAAATATTGTTGCTTCTTTACTTTTGTCATTTATCAGCCTGAAATTCGTCAATTTCAAAGCTTTTGTAACAAAGGCCTCCTTAACACGTTTCCCTTTTTATAATTATTACTTTTAATTTTACACCATGGTTTCACTTATGGATCCTCACTTATGGCCTTTTCACTTTATGGATCCTATTCACTTTAATGGCCAACACTTTTCACTTTATGGATCCTATTCACTTTAATGGCCAACACTTTTCACTTTATGGATCCTATTCACTTTAATGGCCAACACTTATTTGAACACAATTTAGAGAGTTCGACAGACCTCAAAAAATTTAGCTAGTATCCAATTATGCAGACTTTACATTTAAAAAGGTGTCTGCTTACCTTATTCTTGTCAAAGAGGTGTGCACGGACTGTCCAAGAGGTCTGCCAACCTCTTTTCCGCGTCGGAATATTCAATTTAAAAAACAAAAGTGACAGAAGCGACAAGAAGCATCCAGGAACAGCTCTTCCAGCCTGCTGGAATCTCCGCTCCCAGACACAGCATGCCGGTCTCTCACGCAGAGGAAAAGAAACAAAGCAAACTCCCCCAAAACAATCCAGAGAATGGCACACACTGAGCCGCGCATTCTCCACCAAATCTGTTAGGATTTAGCAGACAGAGACGGATCGTGGTGTGCCAAACTCTGGAAGTTTATTTAAGTTTCTCTCAAGTTCCAATGGTTTACTCTGTTTCCTTCTCTCAGACAGAATAAAGGCAGTACAGTTTATATAGTCATTGTCACGTCACACATCGAAAGACATACGTGTCACAAAGAGACAGTCACATCATAGTCATAACATGGAGTCCTTGTACAGTCCTGCACGTAGGCCATATTGCTATCTAATACTAATAGTATGTTACAGTGTGTGTGTGTGTGTTACAGTGTGTGTGTGTGTGTGTTACAGTGTGTGTGTAATAGTGTGTGTGTGTCTGTTACAGTGTGTGTGTGTGTGTTACAGTGTGTGTGTGTGTGTTACAGTGTGTGTGTGTGTGTGTGTGTTACAGTGTGTGTGTGTGTGTGTGTTACAGTGTGTGTGTGTGTGTATGTTACAGTGTGTGTGTGTGTGTTACAGTGTGTGTGTGTGTGTATGTTACAGTGTGTGTGTGTGTGTTACAGTGTGTTTGTTACAGTGTGTGTGTGTTACAGTGTGTGTGTGTGTTACTGTGTGTGTTACAGTGTGTGTGTGTGTTACAGTGTGTGTGCGTGTTACAGTGTGTGTGTGTTACAGTGTGTGTGTGTGTGTGTGTGTTATGTTAGGATTCAAGCAGACAGAGACGGATCGTGGTGTGCCAAACTCTGGAAGTTTATTTAAGTTTCTCTCAAGTTCCACTGGTTTACTCTGTTTCTTCCTCTCAGACAGAATAAAGGCAGTACACAGTTTATATAGTCATTGTCACGTCACACATCGAAAGACATACGTGTCACAAAGAGACAGTCACATCATAGTCATAACATGGAGTCCTTGTAGAGTCCTTGTACAGTCCTGCACGTAGGCCATATTGCTATCTAATACTAATACCCTCCCCTTTGATCACATAATCACATGTGATCACTCAATTTGATCAATCAATAAAATGGAAAAAGAAAAAAAAAATTCAAAAAAAAACTTCAAAAAATTATTAAAAACAAAGAAAATGTATGCATTAAACTCATAATCATCAAATCAATATCAGTGGATTTTATCCTCTATCCTGGGAAAAAACAAAAAACAAAAACAAAAAAAAACAAATCAAAAATAAAAAACAAACAAACACTATTGGACACACAAGAACTCAGCAGATTCAGTCAAAACACAGACAAAAACGTGCTGAGTCTCAAATTTGAAGCTAATTTCACTTTTATTACTCTATGCTTTTATTCTAATGCTGATTGTTTACACTTCACTTATTTCACTGTATTATTTTCACTTATCAATCTTAGACTGTGTACTTTACTTTTACTATTCACTATAGTTTAAAACTATTCTAATCTATTCACAAATATGTTTGTATATTTGCTTATATTGAGCCATATTCTTAAACATACATTTTAATCTAATAAATCTCTCTGTGCTGTGGTTTACACTCTAATTATCAGTGGCATATTGTTAGTGGGATTTTGCTCCATGTCTCTT
Source organism: Knipowitschia caucasica (assembly GCA_964034765.1). NCBI lineage: Eukaryota > Metazoa > Chordata > Actinopteri > Gobiiformes > Gobiidae > Knipowitschia > Knipowitschia caucasica. The sequence continues at coordinate 3,821,590 of OZ035833.1, forward strand.
CTCATTCTCAGGAATAAAACTGTGAACACAGTAAGGCAAATGGTCAACATTTACACTTCTATAGTGGTCAGTGATTTATTACTTTTTATTATCTATAGATATTATTGTCAGGCATTTGGGATGAATGTACATCATTAATCAAATTAGTATTATCCTTACAAGAGCTAATCTATTTGAGCAGGTTTGGGGTTGGGGTCTACAATGGTGTTTGAATTCTGATTCTAATCTGTGCTGATGAATCTACAGCTTTTTAAACTTCTCAAAGATATCCAAATATCTAAATATCTACTATTGTGTTTTTGTGCTATACACAAATACATCAAAATGCTTTTAAATGCTTTTGAATCTCTGTTGGTGCTAATCTATCTCATTAATCTAGACTACACTCATATGGACTTTTTGCATAGTCAACATTCACTCATGTTTGAACTAGTGCTGTCCAACGATTAAAATATTTAATCGCGATTAATCGCATGAATTTCATAGTTAACTCGCGATTAATCGCAAATTAGTCACACATTTGCGTGCTGTGTGCAATTGCTTTTTTTTATTGAAAACAATGTGTAGTGTTATATTACACACTAACATTTGATGCAAAATCATCAATAAATGGATGACAAAATAAATAATTGGTAACAAAAAGCCCCTTCAATGTGTGTGTGTGGGTGTGTGTGTGTATGTGTGGGTATAGACCATAGACTGTATAGAAACATCATGGTGTCATTATGATGATGATAAACAATCTGTAAATATTTTGTAAATTTGTTCATGTAAATACTCTATGCTGTTTCTCTGTTTACCTTCGGTATATCTATGACTGTATACTGTTTGCTTGTATTGCCTTTTTTATTAACCCCTCCCCCCATCTCCCACTTCATGCCCCCCCCCCCCCCCCCTCATGTCCCCCCCCCCCCCCCCCTCCTATGTGCTCTTCTGGGTTTCTTCTTTGGCCCCCTGTATCTCCAACTACATATTGTTTGTAATCTCTGTCTACAATGTATCTGAACTAGTCCTTTTCTTTGTTTCTATTTTTTTTTTCTGTATATGTGTTTCTCTGCAATAAAAAGTAAAAAAAAAAAAAAAAAAAATTGCGCGATAAAAAAAATGACGGCGTTAATATTGATTTGCGTTAACGCGTTAATAACGCGCTATTTTGGACAGCCCTAGTTTGAACACAAGTGAATTTGGCAAGTATCTAATAAAACTGTACTTAACTTTATCTACTTTTGAAGTAAATGTTTGTGAAATGGTCCCTTTACCATTTGATATTAACACTGGCTGGAAATATTCTCTATTTTTGAAAGCATCTATGGTTGATGCATTTATCTAATTCTATTTCTACACTATTGTTTAACTCCAAAGCTCGGTTGCAGCTTAAGTCAAGGCATATTCCTAATTTGTGACTTCTGTCACTTTCAATGGCTGTAACATAACTCTGATTCTAATATTATAGCTGATCTATCAAAAGGATAACATTGTAGGGTACTATTTTAACTCTTATGTGGAAATGTGTTTATGAACAACAAAGAAAGGACAATTCTACTTTTTTACTACTATTTAACATCTACTAAAACGCTACAATACTCATACTTTATCATTTTCAAACATTTTAACTGTTGCTCAGTCTCCCAGACTAAAAAAGTCAAATTTTTTGTCTGTCAGATGTCTGAATACTTAACATGTATATTGCATTTGGTCACAGTTGTGGTTGTAGCAATAGCATCGGCAATAGACGTTTTTCATTGGCTGGTTCTTGTTCTGCAAATGGCTGTGTCCAATAGATCATCAGATGTCCAGAAGCTAGGGACAAACAAAAACAAAAGAAAGAATCATGAGTATCTCTCTCATTTAGCACTCATCTATGTATGATTTTAGAAATATAAACATCACTCCCCAGTTTTCTTTCTCAGATCCTCAGGTCCTCAGGATCCCCTGAGGGTGAGTCTCAGTCGTCATCAGGTCAGGTCATAGAGAGATGTCATCTTGGACATCAGTAGGGTCCAAGCCATGGTTTTGGTCTCTCCAGTTGGACATCGGATCTCCAGATACAGTCTTTTCACTTGAAGCACATCAGGTCATTTGCGATGCACTTCTGGTCAATGGTGCAGTGTCTCAGTTCCTGTACACAGCTTGTTATGCAATAGTTACTCTCTATGGTTAATCACTTTGATTCTACTTTAACACAATTTCTATTCATGCTGTTGCTAATGTCCCTCAGACAAAAGCAAGCGCAATGATTCAGTTTACTTCTCTAATTTGTGTTTTTATCAGATCTAATTCTAATCAATGTAATTACTTCACACAGTACAAAATCAACAAATCAAAAGTGTCAGGACAGAGATCAATTAAGTCCATGACAATATAGAATTCAAATGAACATTTCTGGTCTCAAAAAATACTGATTCAACTAAAGATTCAAGTGATAGACAATTAAAAATATGTGTTTACATTGGAGTAAACTTTTAAAATGCTTTTTTCTCATGTTCTGCTTTTTCATGTATCTATATGTAAATGTGAATGTGTGTGTATGTGTGTATGTGTGTGTGTGTGTGTGTGTGTGTGTATGTGAATTTTGGGGTTGTGTCTCAAGACTCCTCGAACCACCTGTAGGTGTCAAAGGTCACACTGTGGTGATGCAAACCAACTGGACACACTCTCAACTCTCATTCAGGTCTTTCCCTGATGCTCCACCCATCACGTCTCCAGAAACCTCTCTTTCATGGCCCCGGTCTCACTCCCACTTACTTCTGCAGTGGCGTGGGGAGGGGCGTAGAGGTGGCATTTCCCTTTGCTCCTTGATCTGTGACCTGTGGCTGGGTGGGCTTTGCGCTGTCCAGTGTCCAGCAGTCCAGTGACCCTGTACAGTGTGTGCTCTTGGTTCTGGAAAACAACCTTATAGTCAAATTAAAAACAACAGAGATTGTGAATGAGATTGTTTTTCTTTCTAAAGTCAAAACAATTTTGAAGCGCTCTGGGTTTTCCCAAGCGCTATGTAAATAAAATATTACTTATTATCTTACTAATGTGAAACTTTTTAAAACCAGAAACTCTTAATAAAAAACAAGACTCAAATCTCTTAAACCTTCTTAAACTTTAAAATATGTATTATGTACTTTTGTACTGTGTGTTTAATTATCTGTGCATTTATCTCAGCATATATTTTACTAATTTAAAATAATTGCAGCATTTTTCAAATGAAGTCAGTATGAATTGGAGCACATTTTAGACCAGTCTCCTCTGCTGTGGCATCAGCAGCAGCAACAAGGTCAGGCGTGTAGTCAAAACAAAAACAAAAGTCACCGCTTGAATGTGAATTGGGTGAATTGGGTAGTTTAACTTAATAATATAATACTTTTACAGCCTAATTCCCTCTTTCTTTTTTAGACGAAGTCTACAATCATTAATCACTTTTAACAGATTCTAATTTAAATGTTTGAAAAACGGCTTTTGTAACTAAAATAAAAAATACATGAAAAAATTCTCACAAACAGCTATGAAATATATCAGAGATACAATAATGGACTCACAAAATAAGCAGCAGATTTAAAAAGAAAAGCAAAGCTTTTTGTACTAATCTTTGGGTTTCAAAAACATACTAATTCAAAACTTCTATTCCCTAATGGTGTTTAAAAACGTTTAACTGTGTCTAACACAATGTTCAAATGGCAAATTTAGCAAATTTAACGGAATATAAACTATGAAAAGCCTAAATCCTAAAAGCAGTATTGCTCTGATTCAGAGCCAGAGCAGCGAAGGAGGGGGCCGTTTCCCTGACAACGGCAGCAGATAGAGCGACGCACACACACAGGCAAAAAGATACAGAAGAACTTTCAAGATTACTTTGTTAAGCGAATATAACTGATGTTGTTCTTTATACTTTTGTCATCCAAGTCCAGAAATGGCCACTTTCCACACTAGTAACAAAAGGCACTCTTACTTTAACGTACGCTTCTATTTTATCGAGGTAGCAAACTAATTTAAACTCAAAATCTCTTTCTAAAAAACAAAAACAACTGTTGGATACAGCCCTCTCATAGCTCAACTGTAGATAAAACTCGGTAAAAAATGTAAATAACTCACGAAAGCTCTCATAGCTCAACTTTAGATAAAACTCTGCATTCTCCGGTGAACTCTGTTCACGCCAAAAACAAAAACTCCCTTTTTCTGTATGTAATTTAAACCGTGATCACTGAAATATTGTTGCTTCTTTACTTTTGTCATTTATCAGCCTGAAATTCGTCAATTTCAAAGCTTTTGTAACAAAGGCCTCCTTAACACGTTTCCCTTTTTATTGCTTTTCTGTTTACACCATGGTTTCTCTATTCTTATGGGCCTCTAACCTTCTGTGGGACTCTAACCCTTCTGTGGGACTCTAACCCTTCTGTGGGACTTTAACCCTTCTGTGGGACTCTAACCCTTCTGTGGGACTTTAACCCTTCTGTGGGACTTTAACCCTTCTGTGGGACTCTAACCCTTCTGTGGGACTTTAACCCTTCTGTGGGACTCTAACCCTTCTGTGGGACTTTAACCCTTCTGTGGGACTCTAACCCTTCTCCTCTGCAGGTAGCTAACTTCTCTTCAATACAATCTTATCTATAGATACAAAATTTGGCAGACCCCAAAAACAGACCACAATTTAGCTTACTCAATGAGGCAGACTTTGAATTAACAGGTGTCCGCTTACCTTATTCTTGTCAAACAGGTGTGCACGGGCTGTCCGAGAGGTCTGCCAACTCTTTTCCGCGTCGGAAAATTCAATTTAAACACAAAACAGAGAAAGTGAGGGAGCAAGAGCAAGCCCATCCAAAAGCGAGCCCTTTCAGCGTCCACTGGGATTTCTCCCCTTCCAGATAACGTGCTGTTGCTCCCACACGCCGAAAAAAAGAAACAGAGGAAATTCCCTCAAAACAATCCAGAGAATGGCACACACTGAGCCGCGCATTCTCCACCAAATCTGTTAGGATTTAGCAGACAGAGACGGATCGTGGTGTGCCAAACTCTGGAAGTTTATTTAAGTTTCTCTCAAGTTCCACTGGTTTACTCTGTTTCTTCCTCTCAGACAGAATAAAGGCAGTACAGTTTATATAGTCATTGTCACGTCACACATCGAAAGACATACGTGTCACAAAGAGACAGTCACATCATAGTCATAACATGGAGTCCTTGTAGAGTCCTTGTACAGTCCTGCACGTAGGCCATATTGCTATCTAATACTAACAGTTACAGTGTGTTTGTTACAGTGTGTGTGTGTTACAGTGTGTGTGTGTTACAGTGTGTGTGTTTGTTACAGTGTGTGTGTGTTACAGTGTGTGTGTGTGTGTGTGTTACAGTGTGTTTGTTACAGTGTGTGTGTGTTACAGTATGTGTGTGTTACAATACAATACAATACAATACAATGTATTCTTGTATAGCCCTAGGTCACAACAGAAGTCATCTCAGAGACTTAACAAAACCATTGAAATCACCAACACAGGTCAGAGAATCAACAGTTAAAACACATGAAGAATATAAAGCACACACAGAAGAAAATGTCCATACATGTTGTAGAATGCTAAAGTGTCCTGATCATCACCAATCCTTTCTGTTGGACACTAACTGTCCAACAAGACCCTCCTGCATCCACAAGGAAAAACTCTTAAAAAACCCAGTGGGAAAAAGTGAGAAACCTTGGAGGAGAACTAGGGAAACCCACAGGGAGGGAGACCCATATGAGAAAGGGATCCGCTCCTCCGGACGGACAGGCTAATGATCCAGGACCTAAGCTAGCTACAGAACGTGGACCAGTGGACGCTGAACGTGGACAGGTCCGGTGCAGGACCGAAGCACTCCCAGGCGGGTCGGGCGGGGCAGTCCGCAGGTGTAGATGGAAGAGGCCAGGCTCAGAGATCCCGTCATCGTACCATGAAACAGACAATGGGACAACGGGTGAATAGCAATGAACAAACTACAGTCAGAATCCTAAAAATGCTAAACAGATGAAGTAGGAAGGAGGAGAGGATAGTGCTCAAGTTACCATACTTCTCCAGCAGGGGGCTCCCTATGCAGCTTGACTGACACTCTGGGGAGTTTAGCCTTCCCTGAGTCTTACCTTCCTAGCCATATCATGGATGTATTATATTAACTGGATAGGGTATTACTAGCTTGTAGCTGAATAACTCACGTGCTCGGGGGATTCTCGCGGTACTGCAGACTGAACCAGACTAAATTTACGTGGGCTACCCAGAAATTTTCCCCATAGAACTCAATGCATATTAAAACAGCTCGACCTCAGCTGACAGAGAACCTACAGCTTTAATAAAGATTGGATTTTGTGGGGATTTTAGTGTCCCTTGTCATCCTGAACTTTTTTTCTTCTTAAATCCTTCGGTTTTGTTTAAATCCACACTTTAGTGCCACAAACTCTGCTCCTCTGGCTCTCGCTCTAACTCCCGCTCTGATGAACTGCTCTGATTGGTCAGAGCGCGGCCGAGCCCCTCTGTGCACGTGCGTGAGACCCGGTGTGAGACCCACACACGCGTGTTTGGCGCAACGCATTATGGGAGATCATCCACTGCGCAGAACCGGGAGGACCAGACGATGCCCAAATACAGGCGAGTTTCCCATAGATCTTTGCGAGTTTCAGGCGACTTCCACTAATCTTTCAGCCCCCATGCTGTCACAAAGCGTCACTGAGCACAACCATTCATTTGAATAGGGCGCCATCTTGGATCGCCGGGGCTTGAGCCATATGCTAAACTAAAGAGGACTGTTTTAAACCTAGCCTTGAATAAACTGTGAAACACACTGTGTGTTACAGTGTGTGTGTGTGTTACAGTGTGTTTGTTACAGTGTGTGTGTGTGTGTGTTACAGTGTGTGTGTGTGTGTTACAGTGTGTTTGCTACAGTGTGTGTGTGTGTGTGTTACAGTGTGTGTGTGTGTGTTACAGTGTGTTTGCTACAGTGTGTGTGTGTGTGTGTTACAGTGTGTGTGTGTGTGTTACAGTGTGTTTGTTACAGTGTGTGTGTGTCACAGTGTGTGTGTGTGTGTGTTACAGTGTGTTTGTTACAGTGTGTGTGTGTGTGTGTGTTACAGTGTGTGTGTGTGTGTGTTACAGTGTGTTTGTTACAGTGTGTGTGTGTCACAGTGTGTGTGTGTGTGTGTTACAGTGTGTTTGTTACAGTGTGTGTGTGTTACAGTGTGTGTGTTACAGTGTGTGTGTTACAGTGTGTGTGTTACAATGTGTGTGTTTTACAGTGTGTGTGTTTTACAGAGTGTGTGTGTTACAGTGTGTGTGTTACAGTGAGTGTGTTACAATGTGTGTGTTTGTTACAGTGTGTGTGTTACAGTGTGTGTGTTACAGTGTGTGTGTGTTACAGTGTGTTTATTACAGTGTGTGTGTTACAGTGTGTGTGTGTTACAGTGTGTTTATTACAGTGTGTGTGTGTTACAGTGTGTGTGTGTTACAGTGTGTGTTTGTTACAGTGTGTGTGTGTCTATTACAGTGTGAGTTTGTTACAGTGTATGTGTGTGTGTTACAGTGTGTGTGTGTTACAGTGTGTGTGTGTGTGTGTTACAGTGTGTTTGTTACAGTGTGTGTGTGTGTGTGTGTTACAGTGTGTGTGTGTGTGTGTTACAGTGTGTTTGTTACAGTGTGTGTGTTTTACAGAGTGTGTGTGTTACAGTGTGTGTGTTACAGTGAGTGTGTTACAATGTGTGTGTTTGTTACAGTGTGTGTGTTACAGTGTGTGTGTGTTACAGTGTGTGTGTTACAGTGTGTTTGTTACAGTGTGTGTGTGTTACAGTGAGTGTGTTACAGTGTGTGTGTTACAGTGTGTGTGTGTTACAGTGTGTTTATTACAGTGTGTGTGTGTTACAGTGTGTGTGTTACAGTGTGTTTGTTACAGTGTGTGTGTGTTACAGTGTGTTTGTTACAGTGTGTGTGTGTTACAGTGAGTGTGTTACAGTGTGTGTGTTACAGTGTGTGTGTGTGTTACAGTATGTGTGTTACAGTGTGTTTGTTACAGTGTGTGTGTTACAGTGTGTGTTACAGTGTGTGTGTTACAGTATGTCTGTGTTACAGTGTGTGTGTGTTACAGTGTGTGTGTGCTACAGTGTGTGTGTGTGTGTTACAGTATGTGTGTTACAGTGTGTTTGTTACAGTGTGTGTGTTACAGTATGTGTGTGTTACAGTGTGTGTGTTTGTTACAGTGTGTGTGTTTGTTACAGTATGTGTGTTTGTTACAGTGTGTGTGTTACAGTGTGTGTGTTACAGTATGTGTGTGTTACAGTGTGTGTGTTTGTTACAGTGTGTGTGTTTGTTACAGTGTGTGTGGTACAGTGTGTTTGTTACAGTGTGTGTGTGTGTGTTACAGTGTGTGTGTTACAGTGTGTGTGTGTGTGTTACAGTATGTGTGTGTTACAGTGTGTGTGTTTGTTACAGTGTGTGTGTTTGTTACAGTGTGTGTGGTACAGTGTGTTTGTTACAGTGTGTGTGTGTGTGTTACAGTGTGTGTGTTACAGTATGTGTGTGTTACAGTGTGTGTGTTTGTTACAGTGTGTGTGGTACAGTGTGTTTGTTACAGTGTGTGTGTGTTTGTTACAGTGTGTGTGTTACAGTGTGTGTGTTACAGTATGTGTGTGTTACAGTATGTGTGTGTTACAGTGTGTGTGTTTGTTACAGTGTGTGTGGTACAGTGTGTTTGTTACAGTGTGTGTGTGTGTGTTACAGTGTGTGTGTTACAGTGTGTGTGTGTGTGTTACAGTATGTGTGTGTTACAGTGTGTGTGTTTGTTACAGTGTGTGTGTTTGTTACAGTGTGTGTGGTACAGTGTGTTTGTTACAGTGTGTGTGTTACAGTGTGTGTGTGTGTTACAGTATGTGTGTGTTACAGTGTGTGTGTTTGTTACAGTGTGTGTGTGTTCTATAGACTGTGTCAATGTAGTGGACCTGGAGCAGAGTGAACAGTTTGATTGTGTTTTTATACTCCTGACCCCTGACCTCTGACCTCCGACTCCTGCGGTTATTGCTCTAGTATCTCACTGTGAACCTGCTTTTTCTTTCCATCCAATAAGAGCAAAGAAGAGAAGCCTCCTCAGCCAATGGGAGCGGAGAAGTCGGAGACAGGAATGATCTACACTATTGAAGACGTGCCCCCATGGTACCTGTGCATCCTGCTGGGTCTGCAGGTGAGAGACCATGTGACCAGATACCTTGTGACTAGGAGCATGTGACCTCAGACTTTGTGTCCAGGACCATGTGACCAAACACCATGTGACCAGAACCATGTGACTTGTGTTTTGCAGCACTATCTGACGTGTTTCTCAGGCACGGTCGCTGTCCCGTTCCTATTGGCTGAGGCCATGTGTGTGGGGCGGGACCAGAACACCATCAGTCTTTTGATTGGCACCATCTTCACCACCGTGGGCCTCACCACTCTGATCCAGACCACTGTGGGCATCAGGTGTGTGTTTGTGTGTGTGTGTGTGTCTGCGTGTGTGTGTGTGTGTGTGTGTGTGTGTGTGTGTGTGCGTGTGTGTGTGTGTGTGTGTGTGTCTGTGTGTGTGTGTGTGCACTTGTTTTCAACTCCTGGTGGGTTCCATAACCTGAGATTCCACTCACGTCATGGGGACTGGTTTTACGTGGTGGGGCCCGAACACCGGACCCCACTGGTCCAAGCTTAATAATCAATGGGTAATGCTTTTCTAACGGTCCTTATGCAGTCTCTGTAAAAATATGGAAAGGACCCCTGGAGGTTTACTTTCCTGAAAAAAGTGTGTTATGTGTCGGAACCCTGGTGGTGGGTTGCGGGATATCAGGGAGGGGCACACTGGGGCAATTTCAGTCCAGCAGGCTGGAGCCAATCATGGAGCAGCACAACAGAGGAAATCAGGTGTCAGGCTAGAAAAAGGTGCAAGTGTGTGGTTCATTAGGCTGCAAGAAATCATGGAGGAGCACACTGAAGCGCACGCTTACAAACCACTGGTAAGTGCTGACTACAAGTCATGACTTCAAATTGTTATATAGAATGATTACAAATTATTTGTTGTTTGTGCAGCTTAGTCAAGAGTCCCTAATTGATGAAGTCGACTCAGATTCTGACGATTTAACTGTCAAGAAGAAACCTGTAAAAAAGTATGGAAAAAGAAAAATCAAAAACCCTTTTCTTCAAGACTCGGAAAGTGACGAACCAAAGGCAAATAAGATTGTTATCATGCAGCTGCAAAAGAAGAAAAATGGGGGCAGGGTTTACAGCAAGAGACACTTCTGCCTCTACTGTTCAATGTCCTGCCACAAAATGTCCCGTCATTTGACTAGAAAACATGGAAATGAAAGTGACGTAGCCAGAGCATTGGCTCTACCTGTGAAATCTAAAGCACGTAAACTTCAGTTTGATTTGATCAGGAATAGTGGAAACCGTGAGCACAATTTTGAGGTTTTAAAGGCCGGCATTGGAACTTTAGTCCCAGCTAAACAGCCAAATTCCCCAGTTAAATCCAGTGAGTTTTTGCACTGTATAGACTGTGGGGCATTGCTTAAGCGAAAGTCGCTGTGGAGGCATGTGGCCAGGTGCCGGCTTTCACAGAAAGATGCCCAGGCTAAACCAGGCTAAACCAGGTAGAAGTAGGGTCCAGTCCCTCTGCTCCCTAGCCCAGCCTGTACCGGAGGGCATCAGCAAAAAGCTGTGGTCTTTAATTTCGGCAATGCATCAGGATGAGGTCACGGGTGTTGTCAAAGCAGAAAAGGGGATTCTGAGACTCGGAGAGCACCTGTACTTAAAACACGGGCATGATAAGACAAAGCATGATTACATTAGGCAGAAAATGAGAGAAGTCGGTAGGTTAATTAACGAAGCAAAAACCGCAGGGAAACTGAAAACAATTAAGGATTTCTTTATTCCTTCCAACTTTAACCATGTGATTGATGCAGTCAGGTCTGTGGCTGGATATGATGAGGAAACAAATCAATACAAGACTCCATCCTTGGCCCTCAAACTCGGCCATAGCCTCAGAAAGCTAGCAGATATTCTTGAATGTGACTCAAAAATGGAGCATTGTGTTGATGAACTATTTATTAAAAACCTCCAACGAAGCCGGCTGCTTTTTGAGAAGAGGTGGGACGTCTGTGTTTCTTCTGCTGCCCTACAGACCCTCCGGCAAGCCAAGTGGAACACTCCGGACCTGCTCCCTCTGACTGAGGACGTTAGAGCCATGCATGCACATATTGAGGTATGTCGACCTGAATATGTGCAAACCCTAATAAGTGAGCCAACGTCTAAGCATTGGTCTAAACTGGCAGTTTTGACTCTTTGTGAGGTCATCATTTTCAATCGAAGAAGGGAAGGTGAGGTTTCAAAGATGCCACTGACAGCCTTTACCTTAAGAAGTAAGACTGGGATCCATTCTGACATTGCTCTGGGACTGTCCCAACTTGAGAAAAAGCTGTGTCAGCATTTTCAACGCATTGAAATTAAAGGGAAAAGAAGTCGGAAAGTGCCGGTTCTTTTGACTCCTGAAATGATTGCTTCGATGGAGGTGCTGGTGGAGAACAGAAGGGCCTGTTCCATCTCTGACCATAACCCATACTTCTTTTCCCGCCCGGGCGCAGACACCCACATCAGGGGATCAGACTCCCTACGCCAGGTAGCCAAAGAATGTGGTGCGGTGCATCCAGAGATGCTATCCTCAACCAAACTTAGAAAGCACATAGCTACTATGTCTACAGTTCTCAATATGAAAGAGAATGAGATGGACATACTTGCCAACTTCCTCGGCCATGACATTCGCATCCACAGGCAATATTACAGACTACCAGAGGGGACACTGGAGCTGGCCAAAATCAGCAAAGTGTTGATGGCCATGGAGCAGGGAAGAGTGACGGAATTCGAAGGAAAGAGCCTCGACCAGATACAAATTGAGCCTGAAGGTAATTCTTGATATTATTAAAATATGTATGATTTTTTTCCCCTAAAGGCCACTTGTATTTTTATTTTCTGTGCGACAGGGAGAGCAGTAGAGATCCTCTCACAAACGGACGGGCTAAAAGAAACTTCAAGCGGAGAACCTTCAACCATTCATCCAGATGCACCCCATGGTAGTGGCAGTGCCCCTTCTGGTAAGTGTACCAGGTGGGGGATTACAGCCAGGCTGCTTGGTCCTCACCCTGGGAGTGTATATTGCTATTAATATATTTTTATTTCTCTCCCTAGAACGTGTAAGAAAGCCATGGTCTGCATCTGAGGTGAAGGCTGTGGAGAAGACCATGACACCTTTCATACAGACTGGAAAGGTCCCTGGGAAGTCTCACTGCCTGGCCTGGCCTGGCCTGGCCTGCATTAATGCCTCACCAGATGACCTTAG